>JAOTQK010059076.1:0-76653 GCA_025642025.1 Rhododendron ferrugineum | reverse complement strand
AAGCGTATTCCGGTCTCCCCATGTGGGCTCGAAACGGGTCTGTCCTTGACGTGGCCGCTCACCGGTGAAAGCTTGTAAACTCGCCACGCCTGCGAGAGCCGACGAACAGCCGCTGAGATGCCACATGGATGGCAAACGTCGGACCGTTTGCGCGGAACGGTGTTGACAGGCAAACCTACCCCTCTGCTTCCGCTTATTGTCACAATGCCGTTACTGACACGAAAGGCTCGGAAAGAGTCCTCGCAATTGACTCTGTTCTGCCGCCTAGAACACGGTCCGTGTCCCATTGTTACGTACTCATAAGCTCTAGCTCCTACGTCATGGGCTTCTACTGTTCCCCAGATATGCATCAAATAGACGCCGGGCCGCACGGCTGGGAACTACTAGTGTAAGGTACCCGGGCGGGTCTGCGAAGGTTCGTCCAGCTCCTGCTCTATATTCCGCCAAAGCCCGGGTGTAGGTGAAGCTTCTGAGAAGTGTACTATGACCGCTGCCCGGGGAACGCTGTGCCATGCGTACGTACCACGCGGACTGTCTTACTTCCTCTTCGATTACTACAGGCAGATCGTGTCCAGCGCGTGTGCAATCAGCAATGCGATTGCAACAAACGTCGGCGTAGTGAATGGTCAACCACTGTACGTATTGAATGAAGGAAAGGCAAGTCACTCTAAAGCAGCGGCAGCAACGATGTTTATGTGTATTGTACCTACAGGGTGCTATTTATGGCGGCGTGCATATGCTCAAGTTTAAGCAGGCTAAGCTAAATTCTCTCTGGTTGGACACGATAATCGCCTTCATCCAGTTGGCTTGCTTAGAGCAACGAAGTTGATCGCGGGCCAGGAACCGATGCAAGGATCATGTGGGCCTTGGTCCACCAGGGCTTTTCCATACTCCATTAACTCCATGGCGCCACTGCAAGGCATCCCGACAAAAATGAAGTGGCGAAGTGGCGCGACGTGAAACATTTCTTTGTTATTGTAAGTCACGTTTGCCGCTCACAAGGTATTCGTCCGAGCCATGCTTTGCGGAAACTCGTTAATGTGTCTCACTCATTCCTTTCGCTGGTACGGGTGATGTAGTTGTACTAAAGGTACAGTATTACTTGCTCACGCGAGCAATCTCGCCTGCTCGGGCTAATATCGCCTGCCCAGGCTGACATCATTGATCGCACGTCGTTCAGTCATTCTTGCCGGGCGGCCGCTCCCTCCATTCAAACCCTGCATTCTTGCTGATTAAGCAAACCATCGATCAACTTTCGCCAAGGTACGCTTAGGACCTCCCTCCTTGCCAATCGAACTCATGCGCGTCTATTGGAACCATGCGCGTCCATCATGTCATGCGGGACATGGCGCGTGAATGTAGCGGTATCTAGCGGCCCCCACTCGGCGATCCTGCAATACTGAAGGTAAAGTACTCTGAACTTCAGACCCGTCGGCTCAGAACCGAAGCCCTTCCATTATGGGCACCAACGGCATTTTCAAATCCGCCAGGGCAGCAGTCCCGGACCTCTGCCGGAAAAGCAATGTGGGATCTGCTCGACAACGAGAAGCCAAGCTTTAGTCTTCCGAGACCGAGATTGGTATGCAGGGCACGATAACAGCGCTACATGCTCCGAAGGAAAGAGTCAAACCACCACGCGTTCGACCGCCTCCGGTTCTGTGTGTATAGCTTCCATACCAAGCACATTCAATGCGACTCGATGGCCAAAAATCAGTCGAATGACAATTCAGAGATACACAAAGCTATCATTAGCGTCAGATTGCATCCAACGCGTTGGGTATCCACAACATCCGGGTCACATTTGGCCCACATCCCCAGGTTGCGGCCCCTCCATCTCCAGTCCTCCGTTATAATGGGAACACCCAGTCCTTGGCCTAGAACACAAAGTAGGCCTGGGTGAGCGGCAGCGTTGTCGCAGGCTCGGCCGTCAGGACCTTGCCATCTGCTTCGACAGTCTGTGACTATGCGTTAGGAGAGCGACCTCCAACCAACAAGGCAGAGCAAGGCAGAGCAAGGCAGGATGGGCAAGGTAGGATGGCAGGGCAGGGCAGGGCGAGGCAGGGTGGGACAGGACGAGTACTCACATAGCTCTCCGGATCGACCTTCATGCGCGGCATGACATCGTTAAACTTCATGTCCTTCTTGCCAACGGTCCGACAGCCCTTGACGGCCTCGACGCGCTTCTTGAGCCCATACCTATGCTTGACGCCATTCTTGAGCGCCGCCTGACTGACAAAGGTGACGCTAGTGGCAGGCACCAAGGCACCGAACATGGGGCGCATGAAGACGGGCTCGACGGTCGGGATGCTGGCGTTGGGGTCGCCCATCTGCGCCCACGCAATCATGCCGCCCTTGACGACGGTGCTGGGCTTGACGCCGAAGTTGGCCGGGGCCCAGAGCACGAGGTCGGCGAGCTTGCCGACCTCCACGCTGCCGATCAGGTGGCCCATGCCCTGCGCCAGCGCCGGGTTGATCGTGTACTTGGCGACGTAGCGCTTGGCGCGGAAGTTGTCGGCGCCCGTGCCTTTGTCCTCGGGCAATGTGCCGCGCTGCACTTTGTTCTTGTGCGCGGTGTTCCAGGTCCGCAGGATCACTTCGCCGCAACGGCCCATGGCTTGCGAGTCGGACGACATCATGCTGATGGCGCCCAGATCGTGCAGGACGTCCTCTGCAGCAATGGTCTCGGCGCGGATGCGTGATTCGGCGAATGCGACGTCTTCGGGAATGTTGCGTGACAGATGGTGGCACACCATCAGCATATCGAGGTGCTCGTCCAGCGTATTGCGAGTGTAGGGGCGCGTCGGATTGGTGGAAGAAGGCAGAACGTTGGGGTGCTCGACGACAGAAATGATGTCAGGTGCGTGACCACCACCAGCACCCTCGGTGTGGTAGGCATGGATAGTGCGGTCTTTGAACGCCGCAACGGTGGTCTCGACGAAGCCGGACTCGTTCAGCGTGTCGGTATGGATCAGGCACTGAATATCGTGCTCGTCGCACACACTAAGCGCAGTGTCAATGGCCTTGGGGGTTGTGCCCCAATCCTCGTGCAGCTTGAGACCGCAGACACCGGCCTCGACTTGCTCGCGCAGTGGTTCAGGATCGCTGTCGTTGCCCTTGCCGGTGATGCCAATGTTAATGGGAAGGGTATCGCAGGCTTGCAGCACCTTCTCTATGAGATTGGCACTGGGCGTGCAAGTCGTGGCGCACGTTCCTGTGCTGGGCCCAGTGCCTCCACCAAGGAAGGTGGTGATGCCCGAGGCGATAGACTCGTATGCCTGCTGGGGGCAGATGAGGTGGATGTGGCTATCAAAGCCGCCGTATGTCACAATGTCATGTTCACCAGCAATGACGTCCGTGTTGGAGCCAATGACCATCTTGGGGTCGACGCCCTCCATGACGTCTGGATTGCCGGCCTTGCCAATGCCAGCAATGAGGCCGTCCTTGATGCCGATGTCGGCCTTGAAGATACCGGTGTAGTCGAGGATCAGCGCGTTGGTAATGACCGTGTCGAGGCAGTCGGCGTCCGCGCGACCGCTGGCCTGCCCCATTCCGTCACGGATCGTCTTGCCGCCGCCAAAGGTGCACTCATCGCCGTAGTGAGTATAGTCTTTCTCGACCTTGATCCACAAGTCTGTTGCGCCGAGACGAACGACATCGCCGGTGGTTGGGCCAAACATGCTGATGTATGCTTGACGCTCCATGGTGAACATGTCGATGTGTTCCTCGTCGATCAGCGGTTCCGGGGTGTGCAAGAACCCGGCCAGCTCAATGTTGTGCGTGACGCGCTCGATGATCGACTGGTCGTGGATGTGGCCCGTCGCAAGCCCGTTGCCGCCCTTGATGACTTGGGTACCAGCAATCTGGACAAGCGTGACCGTCTTGGTGTCTCCAGGCTCGAAACGGATCGAGGTTCCAGCGGCAATGTCCAGGCGGAAGCCGTGCGCCCTTGCGCGGTCAAAGTCCAGCTGAGGATTGGTCTCGACAAAGTGGTAGTGCGATCCAACCTGAATGGGTCTGTCGCCCTTGCTCTTGACTTTGAGCTGGATCCTCTTGCGGCCCTTGTTCAACACAATCCTGCCATCCTTGACTGCGACGACGGCGCCCGGCTGCCTCTCCGGCTCGTACTCGTCCGCACTGGCCAGTGGGAACTTGTCTTTGTCTGGGATGGGCAGGAAGCTGCCGTACAGTGCCCTCTCCAGGTCGCCATCCTCCGAGCTGATTGGGTTGTGGACGGTAACGAGATAGGTGCCGCTGGGGAAGGTGCCTTCGATCTGGAGCTCGGCGAGGGAGGCCACGACCGAGGGCAGGACGTGGCGACGACCGAGCATGGTCTGGCCCAGGGACATGAGGTCTGCGACCGAGTGGTTGCCATCGCGGACGAGCTGCGGAGGGAGTGATCAGTACCGTGCCGTCTCGTCGATCATGGCCATCGCCGTACTTCTTGGAGGTTGTTCGCAATCAATGCCTGTGGCGTGTAAGCAGCCGGCTTTGAAGCAGCAGGTCGCCACTTACGAGTGCCTCGGTGTGGTTGAGCTTGACTCCACGCGCGAGTCTGCGCTGCGCGAGGTATCCCACTTGCGAGATAACGAGCTTGTCGAGCTGCGGCGCACCGGATCAGCAACGCGGGCGCAGGGCTCGAAGCGAGCCATTCGAAGAGACTTCAATCGCACCTCTCTGGGCGCGAGCTTCATCTCGTTGACCGAACTATCGACTCGGACGGTGGTATAGTGACGCAACAAGCGGTGTTGACCTGCGACACATGGAGAGTTGGCGCGTGAACCTTGTGGGCCCCGCTCGCTCTACAGTACTGTACTTGACTCTCTACCCCGCCGTGTCTCGTATCGTCTCCACTCCCTCCCCCGCCGCACTCTCGGCCGAAGCTTGACATCAAGACGGGGCTCGACGATCAGGCTTGGACACTGTAACACATGTTCGACTCAGACTCCGCGGCCAATGCACTGTAGAGGTATAGACGGGTGATAAGATTATTCGCTAAAGGCATCGTGTTTATGTAAACAAGCAAGTATCAGAATGGCTTGACAGATGCGAGCGCTGAAACCCAGGCAAGTCAGGTCAGGCGGGTATCAGTGTGAAAAACAAAATCAAGTTTTGGCTGTCATAGCGCGTACGTCTGCAAGCTCTGTCCTGGCCCAGCCTGCTGGTCCATACTCCGGTCGTTAGATCATGACGGGCTTGCAGACCCAGGATCATCATACTTTGTCAAGACTGAACGTCTGGCTGGTGTCTGCGGACGACCCTCCAAGACGTAAAAGTCGTTTGGGCCGATGTACAGGCAGCCGTACTTTCGGTCACTGTCTTGATTTTGGTGTTGACCTTTGTCACCGTCTTGAACACGGTGACCGGATCCGGGATCGTGATTGTGACCGTCCACGCATGGTCGGCGGAGGTCCTGGTTATCGTCGTCTTGACCACTGACCTGATTACGCTCGTCCGAGAGGTGGTCGATTGCTTCTTTGTCGTCGAGTGACTTGTCGTTGATGGAGACGTGGCCCCCACGTTTGGTATCGTCGACTTGCTCATAGTCGTCGGCAGCAAAGACGACAGAACAGACTTTACGCTCGTGCTGCTCAAACTTGCTGTCTTGATGGTTGCGCTCGTGGCCTTGCTGGTTGCGATCTTGGAATGAGAAGTCGTGGTTGTTTTTGACGAGGACTTGGCCGAGACTACTTTGCCGCCAATAACGCCAAGGGCGCAGGGCGCATTGTCTGGAGCCGGATTGATAGTCGTGATGGGGTTGCAGCCGATCATTGCGCTGATGGGCCCATTGACCTCCTCGACAAAGTATGGCTCAGCCGTGCAAGTCGATACCTGCGTGGACTGGTCGAACGTGACCCCAACACAGTCGCCAACGTCATGGTTGTAGCATGCGTTGGATCCCGTCAAGAGGTCCGACAAGACACCCGGTTTCCAACCATTGTACTGTGCTTGGTCAGCTTGTGTGCTTGTTAAATGAGCGAAGTGGGCAAGAAAACTTACGAAGTCGGCATGCCATCCAAAGCCAGTCGGATCGCCTTGTGCCAGGACGAACGTGTTGGCCTGGAAGTCGCCTTGCAGCGCGTCAATGTTAAAGTCATTCTCCATAAAGATGTGCGGCAGCCGAATTGGGTGACTGGCCGGGCAGGCGCCGTATTGGACGTCCACGTCCGGGTACGCCATGTGGGCGGTTGAGTCTGATGGATCGTAATCGGCGCCGTTCCAGCAGTGTGGGAAGTGGATGGCTCCATTGAAGTAAGGGTAATCGGAACAAGACTCGACTCCAGTTGGGAACCCACCGGCAGTACCTTCGTTCCATGTTGGGGCATGGCAGATCCACTGCGTGATGTTGTCGAGATCAGTCGGCGTGTTCTCAGCAGCAGCTCGCTGCGTGTTCGTGCCGCCGACCATGCGGAAGCCTTCTGGGAACTCAAAGGGACTGCGAGGCGTGCCACTGCCGACGTTTCTGCTTGGCGGTCAGCATCTTGTTCCTTCAAAACAGGTCGTAAGCAGAAACGCACTCGTAATAGATCTGTCGACCAGTCATAGGCACACGAATGTACGATCCGTTCAAGGCTTTGACATAGAGCGAAGGATGCCAGTATGAGCTTCTGTCCTCGTTGATGGAGTATCCGGCAGCGTTGCCCATGCTCGAGCATTTCCCGGTCCGTAGTTGCTCATAGGTAGAGTTTGGTAGGATGCTTTGTGAGCCAGCAAACTCATGTACATGTTGCCCGATGGTGCCCGGGTACAAGATGGGGTCAGCCCGCTGAACCACGGTATTCTGACCATAGAGGACAAAGTACTGCGCTGCAGCTTGTCCCGAGATCGATGCGAGAAAAATGAGGGCGGGGGCTTTCATGATGGCTGGAAGACACTTTTCCTGTTTAGAGGAAGTATGCTCCTACTGCTTGGAGGTGATTATCTGGAGCTCTGCCCCATGGCGGTCGAGTCAAGATATACAAGATTCTGAAGATGCGTTTCGGCCGTTATACGAAAGAAAGATGCGGCTGGTGGACATGGCTTGCGACGATGAACAATGGTCGAGAAGAACCGCTGTAGAAGAACGTGGAAGAACCGAATGTATCACTTACGACGATCAGGTGGCTCGACACACACGTATGCAGAGCCTACCTACTATCACTCTGGTGGTCTTGTCAAAGGGTGCAGTCGAGGTTTCGAGGTTCTCGCGCATTGCGCACGCCGGTGGTTTGTTGTTTAGCGGCGCCGTATAGTTTTTTCGGTCTAGAAACGCTAACCGTCGTCTAGCGCAGAAGACTAATATCTAGCGTCGACGCGTAGACGCGTCTCGGTCCTATTTCAACATGAGACGTTGCGTTTCTCTAATCAAGCATAGAAGAAGGCTGTACAACATATCGACACTGACGTCGAGGGCAAGTTCACTTGGTAGAGGGTAGCGGAGGAGACTATTCCAGCATACTCCAAAGTTCCACCGCAGAGAACGAGGAGAACACCTGGCCGAGCATCGAGCAGAACGCCTAATAGGATGTCTAACAAGACGTCATCAAAGACGAAGATCAGGACGGCGCCGCTTCGAACGATTACAAGCCTTGAGAGAGCGAACAAGCGAACATTCCTAACGAAATGTAGAACTGAAAGCGGAGGCTGTTTCTTGAGTCTAGACGTTGGAAACGGATGGGTCTAGCCTTGCATGGTTTGGCCGCTTTCTAGGCTTGCTGTGATCATGGTGGTGCCGAGGAGATTTCCTCGGGCGAACGGCAGAGAGACCGCCGCGTCGGACGTTTACTTGCAACCTCCTCCGCCGCCGTGGCCGCTGCTACAAGTCAGCGGCGCCCAGCCCTCTCTCCTCGGTGAGCTGTGACGCTATGAGGTGGTTCAATACCTGGGTGGGACAGACAGCCACGCACTGCGGCAGAGGTCCCTGTGCTGCTTCGAACAACAACGGCACAGTGTTCAGATGGAAGACCTTTTAAGGAGAGATAGTCTACTTCTAACAATGCTAACCCTTGGAGATCCTTGAAAAGCAACCGGAGCGCGCACATTCGAGACAATCTCTAGTCTTTACCAAAATATGCGTACCAAGCCGCTTCCGTCACGTTAGATCCAAGGCAAGTGGAACTTCCGACTCATCTACAATGAAGTGCCGTTGGCGCTCCGCCCTGTGAGCAAAGGTCAGCATCTTGTAAAAGGTCAGCGAAGTCGATGGAAGCCCTACACTCATCGATTTCCTTCTTGGACAATGTTGCAAGAGCGTGAATCCGCGGCATTTCTTTCGTGTCGCCGTCAAAGTTGCTCGCCTATGTCGCCGTTCTTAGCTCAAGTCTCAAGGATGTGCTTCGCCGTTACATACCTCCTTGCCGAGCATGCCTTCATGGGCAAGGGCGTACGCGCAAGAAGTTGCGCGCACTACGAGGAGACCGATACGCGGATCCTCAGGGCCGCCATCGTGGACACCGTCACCAACGTCGCCGAACCAAGGTTTCAGGGTAGGCGAGTAATACTTGCGGACTTGCTCGCGGTCGGTGACGAGGTGTGCGACTCCGGAAACCGAGACCCACTGGCCGACTTTGACGTCCAGAAACGAGACCACCACACGTGGGTCCTTGAGCAGGTGGTGAGTCTTGGTCGACGTCGTGTTGGTGTGAAAGATGAGGTTCACACCAGCAGCCTCCTGGTAGGTGTCAGCGCCAGTTGACCACCATCTGTCGTCGTTGCCTCTCGACGCGAGAATCTGCTGACCGTGGCGGCAAGTCCCATGCATCTTGAAGTCAGCTCGCTAGCTTCAGCATCCTGCGTGGCCACCATGCAGATTGGGTGTGCGTTCATGAAGACGCCCAGATTGTGAATCTTCTCCTTCACGCTCGACGTAGTGTCGGTGTTGCGCTCCTTGTACAAGTCAACGGCCTTACCGCCCTTTGCGGTGCTGTCATTGGAAGCAGGCATGATTGTAGAGTACAGGTGGTTGACAAAGTGGAGTGGAATTGGTACGTGGCGACTACACGGCTGGAGAAGAGGTGCTTATGTAGAGTGCCTCGCTGCGGAAGACACTAGCACAATCACAAGGATGCCATGACCACTTAGCTTGCTCATAAAGGAGGCCCGGAGTCGTCGGATGGCAATTCCCCATCTCTTCGTCTGCGAGGTACATTTCGGTGATTTCGGGATTCAACCCGCAGCTGAGCACGGGTGACCTTGGACGAGGAACAATGGTGTAGAATGTTACACGGTAATACGGTAGCTGGGACTAGCTTGGGTCTTGAAACGTGCGTGCATTCTAATCACCTTGATGCTCCCATAGTGCGCCCATCGCCTGCTATGATTGTCCCCTCGAGGACGGAAAGCCACGATCTGCCCGGAGGTCGCTCCGCGCGCCCCGCAAAACCGGGCGAGTTGATATCACAGGGTGGGTCCTTGGCCGGGGTCCTCCCGCCTTGACGCTAGCCAGCGGAATCGTGGCAACAAAGATTGGACCGACGATGCATTGGAGGACGACCCCTTGGACCGTCCAGCGATGCCGTTCTCACACCACAGCCACTCTGGCCAATTCTGCAGCCATGCAGTCGACACGCTCGAGGAAGTGGTCCAGGCCGCAATCTCCGCGGGTATGCACACCTGGGCCATGACCGAGCACATCCCGCGCGGAGACCAGGATCTGTACCCCGAAGAAGCGTCACACCCGCATTGTGTTCTCGGCCTACACAGGCTCTTCTCACAGTACTACGCCGAGGCCACGAGGCTGCGAGAAAAGTACAGCGGCCAAATTTCGCTACTAGTTGGGTTCGAGACCGAATGGATACGGCCGGAAAGCCTGACTATCATCCATGAGCTGCTGAAGCTGTACCGCTTCGATCTGTTTGTAGGGAGCGTACATCACGTTCATTCTATCCCGATCGACTACGACGATGCGACATACCGCCAAGCGAGGGACATTAGTGGCGGCACCGACGAGCTGCTGTACCAATCCTATTTCGACTCGCAGCTGGACATGCTCAAGGCGCTCAAGCCGCCTGTCGTCGGACATTTTGATCTCATACGGCTGAAGAGCGACGATCCGAATCGTAACTGGACGAGCATGCCGACTGTTTGGCAGAAGATCGTGCGGAACCTCGAACTTGTGCAAAGCTTTGGCGGCATTATAGAGCTCAACACGAGTGCGCTGAGGAAGGGGCTGAAGGAGCCGTATCCCAAAGCCGAGATCTGTCAGGCATTTATGCGGATGGGTGGCAGGTTTACGCTCTCGGATGATAGCCATGGGGTTGATCATGTGGGAACCAATTACGGACGGGCGCTGGACTTTATTCGAAGCACAGGCATTGCGGAGATCTGTTACCTGGAACCGTGTGCCGACAAAGGCGACGCCAGGCTTGACATGACTGTTACGAAGACTGTTGCGGTCGCCGAGATGGGGTCTCACAAGTTATGGAAATCAAGCGCTTGAGGGAGCCAGAATAAGAAGGAGCGAGAGATGATTCCGATCGCACTCTCGACAGCAGATCCAATGTCAAAAAAGCCTCGACCTCGAACCTGCAACGTAATGGACCATACAACGCAACGCAGGCTGTTGCCGGGCTCGATCATTTGACCCGCCTCGAAGTAGAGGGGGAAGTGGTAGAGCGGTGCATTATTGTAAATGACAAGACCGCGAACTTTTGGATGGAAATTGATGACACTGGATGGCAGTCACTTGGGGAGAACACTCGTAGTGCAAGCCAGGTTCGTAGAGTCTGTAGATGCTAGCTCGACAAGAGCAAATCGTCATACTCTTTCCTCATGAACTTCCTCAATTGCTCCAGGCCTTCCTTTACAGTTTCGGTCTTGTTCACATATCCGAACCTGACGTATCCCTTGAATTCTTCGCCAAAGCCCTTGTCACCTGGGAGGAGCATCACACCAGTCTGTTCTTGCAGCTTCTTGCAGAACTGTACTGCATCGATCGGCTCTCCATCCCTCTCGAACTTGATGAAAGCCGTCGTCCCCGCTACCGGCTTGACCCAGCTGCAGTACTCGTCATGCTTGATCACAAAACGCTCCAGTAGTTCAAGATTCGTCTTAGCCAGTTGAATGTTTCGGCCCAGCAAGCTGTGTATCGTGTCCTGACTCAGCGCAAAGGCGGCGATCTGCTGGTCGATGATGCTGACACTGATGGTGGTGTAGTCTCGTGTCTTGGCACATTGCTCGATGATTTCGCTATTCCGGGAGGCAAGCCACCCGCAGCGGATGCCCGCGAGCGAGTATGCTTTGGATAGCGAGCCGGTGCAGATTGTATTTCGGTAGCCCATGGAAATGATGGATGGTGGGAAGCCCTTGTCCATGGGTGTGATGCCGTGGAAGAGTGGTCGGTAGACCTCGTCGCTCAGTATGGTGATGTTGTGCTCGGTAGCGAGTTCCACGAGGTCTTGCAGGAGCGACTTCTTCACAACGGCGCCGGTGGGGTTCTGCGGGTTGCTGACGAAGGTTAGTGTGTGAATGAAGGTACCTATTGCGTTTCGTCCTTACTTGATGACTATCAGCTTGGTGTTTGGCTTGATCAATCGTCTCAAGTCGTCCAGGTCCAGCTGCCAGTCCTTCTCTGGCCGAGCTTTCCAGAGATCGACTTCTGCACCAAGTGACGCCGGGACCGAGTAGAGTTGCTGATATGTAGGGTAGTGGCAGATGACGTGGTCTCCAGGACCAACGAGAGCAGAGAAGACAAGATAGTTGGCTGAAATGGCTCCAGGTTGTATCAAGATGTTGTCTGATGATAGTGGCGAGCCAGCTTTGGACGAGTACAGGCGGGCCAGATTCGCGCGAAGCTGAGTGTCACCGCGGATATCTCCATAAGTCAAGGGCTTCGACAGGTCGACAATGATCTCCCTTTTGCTCTCTGAGATGTCACGCAGCTCGTCGACAGATATCGAGGCACAGCATGTCTCGGCGATGTTGTACTTGGCGCTAGTCTCATACTCGTCCATCCACTTGTTGACTGTTAACTCCTAGCCGTAAAAGAGGGAGGGATAGCCAGCGATTGCTATTGTACCAAGGTAATTGAGGCAGTGGGAGGGACAGACTTGCCTGTTCGACGTAAAAGGGTTCTATCTGTACCATGATTGGACCGTGGCGCCCGTTATGCGGTACTAGACAGTGCAAGATACAAAAGGTGACAGCAAAGAAAACACGGAGGCAGACAGTCCTACTAAAGTCTCAAGGCTCCTGTGCAAACGCTGGATAGGATGATGGACGTCGCAGACAGTGCAGCCAAGGATAACCGAGGACCTGCGATGGAACCTATGGGCCAATGCGGCCGGCGGAAGCTAAAAACCATTAGCGCGGTGGGGGACGTGGGCGCGTGCCTTGAAGGACTCGAGCAGTACAGTAGAACCGTCGTTCTTTTCAGTACCGAATGGCAGTCCTGAAGTCGAAGCTACCCGTCTCTACTCGTTTCAAGCGACCGTGTAGTTTACTTGCCATTGGGGGTCGGACATGCCGAACGTTCTTATGCTGCTGGCTGTGCTCTGATAAAACGAGGCGGACATTGGTGATAAGGACAACGTGCTAAGTCCGAGTTCACGGACATAGCAGAGGACAGACGTCATTTATGTATTGACTTCCATACCTGCCAAATTCAACTTCTTTCATAAGGAGGCCGCCTCCACTCTGGGACGCAGTGCTTTTATAATCGTTCGACTGGACGCCATAGATCAGCCACACGTCTATACACACTATCAACCTATATGAGCGGTCGGCCTATCTAACCCAACCCATCTTACACGTCTTACACGCATACGGAAGAATCCTCCCCGCGGAGTGATAAACCACCACCATGAGCTTCATTGCCTACTTTCTCTACTCTCAATTCGCAGCTCTACCTTACCCCACAACAAGATGTGACGGCAAGACCATCTGCGTCACTGGCTCCAATGTGGGCTTGGGCAAGGAGGCTGCTCGACACTTTGTGCGCCTGGGCGCCGAGAAGGTCATCATGGCTGTGCGAAGCACCGAAAAGGGCGAGGAGGCCAAGACTGACATTGAGGGCACAGAGAAGCGCAGCGGCGTCGTCGAGGTGTGGCCGCTCGACCTCTCTAGCTACGAGAGCGTCAAGCAGTTTGCTGCTCGCCTGAATGGGCTGAAGCGTCTCGATGCGCTGCTGGAGAACGCAGGTATTGCAACGAAGAACTTTCAACTGGCCGAGGAAAATGAGCGGTCCATCACCGTTAATGTCATCAACACCTTCTTGCTCGCTTTATTGGCATTACCAGTCCTGAAGCGTACCGCCCAGGAGTTTAACATCACGCCCAACCTCACCATCACGTCCTCCGAAGTGCACGCTCTGGCCAAATTCCCCGAGCGCAAGTCGTCCGACATATTGAAGGCGCTCAGCGACAAGAACACGACCAACATGGGCGAGCGCTACTATGTCAGCAAACTACTCGAAGTCTTCTTTATACGGGAATTCTGCAAACTACACCCAGAGCCATATCCCGTTACGGTCAATTTCCTGAACCCGGGCTTGTGCCACAGCGAGCTCACCCGCGAATCGGATGGCTGGGCTGTATACCTCATGAAACTTGTCCTCGCACGCACGACGGAGGTCGGCAGCCGGACGTTGGTGCAGGCCGGGCTTGCAGGCCCGGAGACACATGGACAGTACTTGAGTAACTGTCAGGTCGCGTCATGCTCGGCACTAGTCACGGGGCCAGAGGGTCCGGAGGTACAGAAGAAAGTCTTTGACGAGATCAGGCAGACGTTGGAGGCGGTGCAGCCTGGCATAATGGCGAATGCATAGGAGAGGGAACACGTGAGTCGGTGTTTTGCGATGATGATCTCCAATTGCAGATATTCCAAGCAGGACGAACCAAATATGAATGATGCGAACCTCACCTTTCGAGGTAATCTATCATGACTCTTCAACCACACAGCTGCTCTATCTCCATCCAGACCCATCAATTCCATGTCCCTTCTAGCTCCTGCCGATGGGACTTGTCAAGCTCGATTAGCGACTCCCCGTTGAGTTCGTGGGGATAGCCGTCGCTAGCCTTGACCATGTCCGCCCCCGCCCTGGTGGACGTCTTGGTCTTTCGCACTCAGCCACATGGCTGTGCCGCTTATCACAATGATCAGCTCTCATGACTCGTCTAGTGCTTCAAGATGCCCTGTGGAATCCTAGACAGGCATCCAACGTAGACTATTAAACGGTCAGCTCATCCCGCTAAAGCTTGCTGAAGGAAAGCCCAAAACTCGGTGATGATCCCTGGATGTCCCGAGCTGAAGTTATTCCTCGCCGGAAGCTCGCGTTCCATCGCCTAGAGGTCTTGCGAGAGCAGGCAGTCGGTATAAGGCACGCACAGACTAGACGCGGCCTTGGGTCTAAATCGACGTTGTTACCCATAGACGTCTGTTCATTACGCAAGCGCCACCTAGCTATAGTGCACGGGCAAACACTGGGGGTCCTCGATCGAGGGCGTGCAAGTCATTTACTAGGTTGCGAGATGTGGTGAAAAAGTCCAACATATTGACCGAAAGAGTGCTGATTGGGGAGGCAAGCAGTTCCGTAACACCAGGCTTCAGCTGAGCAAGTTACACAAAGCAGGTGTCCAGTCCGAGCTCTATTCCGGTTTCTCTGTATGTCTCTCCATCGCGAAGCCAGGAAGGGATGGCAATGGCTTTGAAGATATAGCTCCTGATCTGAGAATGTTCTATTAGAGCTCTGTCTGTCAAACGGTCGAAATGCTAGAGAGTGCCGTACAATTTGACATGATAAACGTCCTCCTTGCGCGGAGTTGTGTGAAATATCTCTAGAGAGGCGGGTTGGACAAGTGGGAGGTCGAGGGCGGCTGGTAGGCTCACAGTGCTTCCCGCTTTCCGAATAGTACTGTAGATCTTTGCAAATCAGCCCTACGTCTATCTGGGCACCGTCGCCGATCGAGTACCGACAAGCATGAATTCAACCTGAGAGGCGAAATCAGCTTACTACTACGGAGCGTAAAAGTGAAAGGGGGAGGGAGCTTACCGTGCAGCATATGAAGATCATATTTCGGTCGCGTATTAGCTCTAGGGTACATCGGACACCTTTCGTATAGGTGCGTTGACACGTCTCTGCGCAAGCAAAATCCTCTCATTCAGATGTGGACATTATCATTTGTCTTCGTCACGGCCAGTTGTTAGGTGCATTTCGCTCTCACCAGTGTTTCCTATCTCGTAATCTCTTCGATGCCGCATCGTTCCTCCTCTGTCAACATGACCTGCAACATTTCTTTCAAGGCCTCGATCCTTTGCACCTCGGTCATTCCCTCTGCCAGAAGCTCCCGCTTTCCACCGACGGTCCTCCTCACGGCATCATCGAACAGCGTTATGTCTCCGATAATCCGCTCCTCGTCATGTGACAACTGCATTTTGGTACACAATACGCTGGACGTGAAGAAGCTCCGCTTGTGAGTACTGGTAAACCAGCTCATCATCTCGTAATCCTGGGGCAGGAATTCGGTTTCCGTGAAACAATACACTGGTATCCAATCTTTGCCGTCGCCGGCATAGTTGCAATCGTAGCACCAAAGCTGGGTGGCCTCTTCTGGAGATGGTGCTGCATGTTCCGGGATACTTCGTTTCTGTAGTCGGATTCTCCTGGGCGCAATGGACTCGACCTGGTAGCCGTCTTTCAGGGGATACGGCAGGTTTGGGCCCATCGCACCCATACCAACGTCAACCACGTACCAGGTCTGGTCAAAACGAACGAGGTTCAGCATGTGGTTCCAGCCGTCGTAGGTCTGGCCCTGTTTCTCTCGTATCTCGTGGCTCGGCGACATCATACGAGAGACACGGCCAGCGCAGTTGCGCACATCAAAACCAAGGGAGCGCAGCACAGTCCCGAAGAACCCGTTGTTCTCCATGCACCTTCCTCCCCTGCCATAGATCAAGCCGCGGACGACAAATTTGTCGTATAGATCGCTCATGTCGAGCGAGATAGTCTTGTGCGCGGAATAATGCAGCTCGAGGTTCTCGAAAGGAACGTTGACAGTGTGATATCGAGTCAACGCTTCCAACAGTGGCAAGCCGTGTTCAAATGTCCTGGCAAGGAGAGCATCTTCGAAGACGGGAGAGCTAGAGTAACGCTCTGGAAGGTGGATGCGGCCTAGGTATTGCCTGATCATCTGGCGGGAGTACACAGGTCGCAAGGCCGGATCAATCATCATCTGAGTCTGCGGCAGTCCCGATAACCGGCTACAGGTCGCCATTCTAGCATATTAGTCGTTTTAAGGATAATGAGCGGGGATGAGTATCCAGGTCGAGGACGGGGAAACAACGAAGAAAGCCTACGGGTGTGTTGTAAAGCGTCGGAGGCTCCAAGGTATGAGATCAGATACGGTACAGTACCAGGGCAACAGGCCTAGATGACGCTAAGGTACAGTAAGTAAGCCGCCCTGCATGAGGTGCGCCAGTCACCAGGACATGACTAAGGTACAGTAAGATGGGCATCCCACGACACCCCACGCCAGCCTGATGCATCATTGTGTTCTTACGGTAGCTTCCACATAGCTCCGAAACGGTGCCTGCCGGCCCTGAGCGTGCGGAGCGGCCGGACCGAGCTGACGTTGTCTCATACTTACGTTGACACTTAATTCCCCATTTTTCCTGTTTCATCGCCCGTAGCGAACCTTGTTTGGCAACACTGCCTTATCTGTATACTATCTGGGCCTCCTGCCTTCTTCGGCGTACATGCGCGCGCTGACGAATGGAAATGAAGGCAACAGGGATCGAGTCAAGCGCAATGCAGCTGGTCCACGGTATGTGGTCGCGCGCGAGGAATGCCGAATCTGTGCTCCCCCCACGCGTTGCTAAGCTCCTCTGGTCGCGTCCGAAACATGTCTTCGTCGCCTTCATTGTCTCGTTTGCGCTGATGACCTTGCTCTACTTCAACGTCGACTCGCCTTCCCTGCGACTGCCTGGATCACACCCATTTTCAACCCAAAATTCCTCAGCTACAGCAGGGGAAGGCCTGCCATACCCAGAATCGGCAGTCCAGCTGTGGAATGAGCTGCTGCCTCTCCTTGACCGCTTCGAGCCTCAAGTGGCAGAGGTCGGAGAGCCAGATGCGCATAGCGGGTACTACGAAGTGGACAAAGAGGAGGAAGACCTTATGGACAAGATTCAGATGCTTCCAGGGGATATATTGAAGATGAGGGAGGCGCACGCGGGTTTCTCGGACAGCATCGCGGAGGTAGTATACAGACCGACCAAGGACGCCGCTCCACGAGGCATTGTGTCCACCGCAGGAGGGTTCTACTTCCCAGTCTTCATGGTCTCTCTCCGGATGTTGAGGCGCACCGGCTGCACCCTTCCCGTCGAGGTCTTCCTCGCCAATGAGGAAGAGTACGAGGCCGAGCTTTGCGAGACCATCTTACCCTCAATGAATGCCAAATGCTTGATACTCAGCGACATCCTCAACCATGCGAACAGTGGTACAGCCGCGCACGAAATCAGCAAGTATCAGCTCAAGATCTTCTCCATCCTCTTCTCTACCTTCGACGAGGTCCTCTTCCTAGACGGCGACTCATTCCCACTTCACAATCCCGAACAACTGTTTCTAGCGGAGCCGTTCACTTCTTCTGGCATGGTGACCTGGCCAGACTTCTGGGCCTCGACCATCTCGCCAGCGTACTATCTCATCTCAGGGCAACCTCCACAGCTTACTTCAGCGAGGCAGAGTACCGAATCTGGTCAGATCCTGTTCTCCAAGGCGAAGCACTACAGCACGTTGCTCCTGGTTGCATACTACAACTACTATGGCCCGTCCCACTACTACAATCTTCTTTGCCAAGGTGGTGCAGGAAGAGGGGACAAAGGAACTTTTGTTCCTGCAGTCATGGCTTTGAACCTTCCCTTCTACCAGGTAAGCGAGAAATCGCTTGCGGTCGGTCATGCGGAGCCCGATCATTTTTACATCTTCGCCATTATCCAGAACGACCCGATCGAAGACTACAAGCTTACGAGTAAGGGTCTCTGGCGTATCAAGGACGAGAGCGTCGCTGAACGTCCTCGTCCTTTCTTCCTCCACACCAACACTCCAAAGTGGAACCCACTAAATGTGCTGGATCATGCTGGCGCTTACGACCTCACTCAAAAGGCGAACAGGCAGCCTTCCGCTGCGTATTCCGAGCCCCAGGAGTCTGTCGCTCTGATCCCTGGTGTCGAGAGGAAGATATGGGACGAGGTGCTGTGGGTTGCGTGCGAACTGGAGCACGACTTCAAAGATTGGAAGGACAAATCAAATATCTGCGCGAAGGTTAGAGCGCATTATGATACATTACCAAAGGTGGATGGGACATAGAATAGACTAATATAGCGATGCAACATAGATTCGATATAGACTAAATACCAACGCATCGCAAAACAAGATGCAAATCCGCATCGCAAATGCATTTGAAGCTCACGTTCTCAACTCTGCACTCTTGCGCTCTCAACCACTTGGCAATACGAAGCGAGATGCGAGGTGCACCAAAACTACCTGCACTGTCACGCCTCTGAAGCATTCTCCATTCCAATGCCAGTCTCCTGTCGGTCCTGGTCCTGCCCGGGATTGGCCTCGACGTATTTCATGCCTTTGAGGTACCCGTAGAACAGTGACGTGGCCACGGTTCCTATCGCTGGTCCGGCCCAGTATATCCAGTGATCGTGCTGCAGCTTGTGAGAAATGAGAGCTGGACCGAAGCTTCGTGCAGGGTTCAGGCTGGCCCCGGTGTAGTTGATGCCGGCGAGCTCTGCGACGAACAAGGTCAAGCCAATGCCGACTGGTGCGAGGAACGTTGCTTTTGATTTCTCGGCAGCGAGCATTAGCACGGCGAGCAGCAGGACTGCTGTTAGCAATGCCTCGATGAAAAGACCCTGGATCTGCGACGTGCCCGGGGACAGTCCTGTGTTGACGAGGGATATTGGAGAGCTGAGTAGAGCTGATGCCATCAAGGCGGCGAGGATTCCACCTGCGATTTGGAATGGCACAAGCACAAGTCCGCGAATTATAGGGAGCGATTTCGTCAGCATTAAGCAGAGAGTGACCTGCAGTGACGACTTGTCAGTCTTTGCACAGAATGCGTGGCGACGCCGTCTCTGCTCGTTTGCGCATATGTGATGAATGTCACTTACAGCTGGATTGAATTGACCGCCGCTGACTCGGTAGAATATCCAGACATTGACCAAGAGTGAGAAGCCATAACCAAGGCTGATGAAGACAATGGTTTGACTATCGTTGCCGTGTGGAACCGTCTGCGCAGATTGCTTGACAGCCATGATGTGTACTGCAAAAGCCAGGAACAGAAAGAGCGTTGTCCCGACAAGCTCGACGGAGCCAGCAACTATGTGTCCTCGAACGGTCGGCCACCGGCCTTGGTCTGCCTGCTGCTCATGATGTCAGCCTGCTGTCTACAAACAAACCACAGAGGCAAGTCCATAAAGTTTCAGTAGACGAGACGCTGATGCTGTAGATCTGAGATAAAGAAAGACCCAGCGGTGTGACTGTACCTCTTCGGTGCCATTAGAGAGCAACGGAGTGTTTTCAGAATCAGACATGATCGCGAGTTATAGGACAAGAACATTTCAGGAGCGCGGGATCGGTAAGGTATTATACCGCAGGCGATAAGGATGGCCGATTAGACGATCAAAGAGGGGCACGTGGGTGGTCCCCCAAACGCGAGGCGTATGGCCGGCTAAGAGATACAGTACAGTACACCTCCGCTCTGTTTGTTATCTCTACAAGACGATATCCAACGACCGACTGCCAGCTAAGACGTTCAACTCTGACTGTCTACGGCAACATGCTATGCTGCTTGTGTCATCGGCTCTTTGGATCGAATCGCGCTGTCAGCCAACGCTAGAAGGCGGCGCATTTCGAGTGCGACCGGTGCGACTTCATCCTCTCGCATAGGACACTCAACCGTGGGATGATCGATCAATTCACACAGGCCATGTCGTTTCGAAGAAGCTTCTTACCTACGATGGCTACCAGGACAGTGTTACAACGGCCACAGATCAAGCCTGGAATGGCCGCGCTTGGGAATGCTACTTCTGTGATCGTGAATGGAGGTCTTTTGGCTTCGATAAGCCCCCCCTCCCTCCCCGTCCATGAGCAGAAGAAAGTGATCGCCCGAAATGTAGGAGAGAATTCATGGCCCTGAGTGCGCTGGTCAACCATCTGGAATCCGAGAGTCGTCAGGAGTTTCGATTCAAACTTGGCAGTGGGAATGGGGCAATGGGCGGACTGGTAAATCGCTTGATTACTCAGCACCGATGCACACGTCTCGTTTCATGGGCATTTGCGCATGGCCTTTTGCGCACTATCTATCTCAATGCTGATCATCATCCACTCATCATACTTCAACACACTCTTCTCGTCGGACAGAGCTTTGCCGACCTCGTCACAAGTAATAAGTCTGTATAATTACAGTACTGGAGATCTGCGCGCTTAGCAACAAGATCGTCCGGCGCGGAAGTGAGCTGCGGTCCGTCCCGTTGCGCCTGCATTAAAGACAGCCTGTGCCCAGGGATTGGTACAGTATAGTATAGGCTCAGGGACTGGTACAGTATAGCCTCCGGCTCTGCTGGCAGGACGGAGTTCCGAGAGTTCAACGACCTCAGCATCTGCCTTTCAGAAAGCCACAATGAGTGATGTATACGGTGTTATGCCGAAGACGATGTATAGAGTCTTGCTGCGTTTCTACGTGTGACATCACTGCTATACCTGAAGTAGACCAGAAATTCACAATGGCATCGACAATCAAGACAAGTGATGGAAGGGGTACAAAGCGGCTTTGCCCGGTAAGATCTCTACAGCATCGGATGCAGGCGCGAAGTTCACTGCCACAATCCATAACGACACTTACTATACAATGCCATCAATGATCTGGAGCTCATCGCCCAGCAAGGCCGTCGTACTCTTAGATTCTGATCAGCACAAAGGCCTTGCAAACAAGTACAGTGGCATAGTTTGGAAGCCACTTCAACATGCAGAACAGCGGAAATGGTCCAATTGCTCATGGTCATGAATCTAGCAGGGAACCTTGCGAACAACTAAACAGCGGAAAAGCAGCCTCGCTTGTCAAAGCTTCTCATCGAGCTTCTGCAGCATGCCCATCGCCCTCTCATAGGTCCACATCGTCACTGCGCTAGCAGGCGCCGCTTTCAGCAAAGCCGCGCTCAAGCCTCGGTACAAGCCGCGAGCGCCTTCCCGGGCAAGGATCGACCGAAGAGCAGGCACAACGCCCGAGTCGTAGACTGGGATGTTGCGGTGAATGTACCTCACTCTCGTCGGTCCCTGTACTTGCAGTCTCTTCCTGACGGTGTCGAGGGGAAAGACAGCCGTCTTGGACATGATGCTTGCAAGCACTCCGGCAACGGCATCTCCGGAGCCAAGCGATTCCAGCGGGAGCGTCACGTCTGCAAAGACCGGCTTCAGGGACTCGTAGAAGGTGAAGAAGAGGCCCATGTACGGCACTATTTGCGCAATCCCGGCATTTAGGCCCCGGAAGAAACCACGTGGGCCCTCGTGGCGATTGATGTCCCTCACGGATGCGACCAGCCCGGTGTAGATGCGTTCAGTGCCCTGTGCAGCGAATCGTGTCCGTAGCAGGTCGAGAGGATAGGTTGCGGTGGTCGCCGCTGTTCCTGCCACTGCACCTCCCACAAAGCTCACTGCAGCCCCGGGCAGCTGGTACTTATCCGGCAAGGTGCCCAGCGCTTGTGTGGTTGACCGATAGCTCAGGAACTGAATGCTTCCATAGGTCAGGTACAGTGCCTCGGCGGGCACGTTGCCCTTCCATAGTCCTGTAATGCCTTCGTCTCGCAGGATGGTCTTGATGGTTGAGAGGATGCCTTTGTAGATTGGGCCGTGAAGGGATTTGGTGCGCGGGTCGGAGAGCGAGTGAGTCTGCAGCTGCAGCCGGATCTTGACGACGTCGAGAGGAGCTATGCAGAACCTGGACACCAGGCCGGCGATAGCTCCCGCGGCCACGACCTGCGTTGGAGAGCCCTTTGACGCGTGAGTGTGAGTGTGAGTGTGCATGGCCGGAGTTCATGGCGGAAGACGACCAACCTCATCTCTGAGCGGCTCCGGGCCTGAAGACATACATCAAGCAGCTGCTAGGTGCGACGTGCATCCAGGCATGCCCTGCGACACCAAGGCCTGTGCAATGCAATGCAGTGTAGAGCACCAAAGTCGGAGCGTGTTGACGATTGCGCTGGCGGCGTCGTGCGATCGGCAGTGCCTCGGTCAAGGGTGCAACGTCCGCAAGCGTGCCTTGCCTGGGTGCAGCTTCCATGTCATGCATGTCACATGCAGGAAGCACAAAGGTTGCCACCACGCCTCAGCTCACGCAATGCAGCCAGGGGCTAGCCTTGCTAGATGCCGGCATGTGGTCAAGAGGCCAAGAACGTGCCACTGCACACGCCCGGCCGTGCGTCGAGCCCAAAGCCGTCATCATTATTCAACAGCAGAGGCAAGCCAGAGCAAGCGTGAGGTCGAGGTCGAGGTCGAGGACGAGATCGAGCAAGCTGGGAGCGGGACCGCTCTTGATACACCGACCTCGTCAGCCAACAAGTCCGCGCTGAACCATTTGCTCAGCAAACATCAAGCCTTGGCCAAAAATGCGCGCAGACTCATCAAGATGCACGGCCAGGAGAGCGGCAGACTCCACCAAGACGCCTTGGACAAGCTTCCTGCCATTGTCGAATCCAGCAGCGCTGTGGTTGGACACATCTTCAACCATCTACAAGCCAACAGAGCGGCACTTGCCCGGGCCCCTCAGCCTGGTCGCACACGCTGCAATGTCACAGTCAAGGGCGTTGCTCACTCGCTTGACCCACTGCTCCTGCGAGATTCATGTACTTGCTCTGCTTGCGTAGATCCTTCTTCGCGCCAGAAGCAGTTCTCCACTGCCGACATTCCACAAAGTATAGAAGTTGCCGATATTCAAGAGAATGTTGCGGCCGACGCCTTCTCCCTTCGTTGGATCAACGACATCCCAGGATGGGGTCCCGACCATGTGACAGAGCTCAGCAGTCGACTGTTGCATCTCGTCATGTCCAATAGGCCGCCATTTGTGCCCGAAAGTCTTGGCAAGGTCACCTGGGACAAGGAGAGGATGCTACGTGAGGTGAAAGTCGTAGACTACAGCAACTACATGACGCACGACGCCTGGCTCTTCGAGGTCGTGAGCCGAATCCAGCGCCATGGACTCGTCTTCCTCAAGAACGTCCCTGACGACGAGGAGTCGGTCATCAAGATAGGCAATCGCGTTGGCCCACTGAAGAACACCTTTTACGGCCTCACATGGGATGTCCGCAGCGTGCCAGATGCAAAGAACGTTGCGTATACACACCAACATCTCGGCTTCCACATGGATCTGCTATACATGCAGCAACCGCCGCGGCTGCAACTGCTTCACTGCTTGCAAGCATCCACCGAGGGAGGCGCTTCCTTGTTCAGCGACTCGTACCGCGCCGTGGGACATTTATTCAAGAACAACACCGCAGCGTTCGAGGCCTTGTCCCAGCTGAACCAAACGTTCCACTACGACAACGACTCTCAGCATTACTTCCAACAACGGGCGGTGATACAGCTGGCGAAGGATCCCGAGGAGAGCACCAAGAATATCGTCTCCTCGTGTCTGGAAGCGGTGAATTGGTCTCCGCCATTCCAGGGGCCGTTCCAGGGCTCCGGCGACAGCGAACTGAACACATTGATGGCTCGATGGCATCCCGCCGCTCAGGCCTTTCGGGACCTGGTCGAAGACGAGGCTGCCGTGTATGAGCGACAGATGTTGCCGGGCGAATGCGTCATCTTTGACAATCGACGGGTCTTGCACGCTCGCACTGCCTTCAAGGTCGATGATGTTGGGAAGGCGAGATGGCTGAAGGGGGCGTATATTGATGACGACCCTTATTGGAGCAAATTGCGCGTGCTGGAGAAGGAGTTTGGTCATCCTGGCCATCGAAGGCCTTCGGAAGCTCTGCAATGACCTGGAGCGCCTTGACTTTGGTTGCGGGACTGGCGACTGGCGAGAGGTGACTGGCAACGTGGGAAGACTTGCGGGAATCAGAGTCGAGGGCTGGCTGACAGGCTGTCGAGCTACACTTCCGTCTGGGCGTTGATTCCGCCCCCGGTTCAACTACTTTCGACCATCGCCGTCCATTTTGCCTGCACAGCTGCTTCGTCGACGGGAGTCCGGACGACGAGTCGACGACTCCGACAGCCCAAAGGCGGCGCTGGCCAACCGACCTCATCATTCCAACCCGCCAAAGCACAAACGAAGCTTGGCTGCGGCTGCAGACCAGTTTGGTCCTCATCAGAGATCGTATCCGCGGTACCTTGGAAAGTTCCTGCGTCTTCAACAGAGACGATGGCAATATTGGTGTCGCGTCCTTTGCGCAGGGCGCGAGCCATGGTGCCGTAGCAAGAGAAGAGGACCTTGGCGGCGGAGGAAAGCGCCAGCAACAATGTGTGTTGGACGATGGTGCACACAAGCACCGGCAAGCAGATAGGAGATGACGGCATAGCAGAGAACGTTCAGGATGGAGTGATGGAAATCAGACGGGTCGGTTGGGCATTGTCCAGCATAGGGACAGAGCACGTACATGCCATGGTGAAGATTTTTGGTAGTCTCACCTGTGAATATCTGGCAAATGAGTGTGAAACTCATCACTTTCACTCTGACGCAATCTCTTCGTCTCTGCACAGATGGCAGTGTCACTTGAGATGTAACACACGTAGCCAGCGGTTGGGGGTTGACAGACTCGAGCGGTCATCACCGGCTGAAATCCTGCAACTACTCCATCGAGGAGCGAGCACAAATGCGGATAATGACCTTGAATTACTTGATGACAGGCGTGCTTCATTTCCAAGGCTTCCATCAGCAATGGAACGCACAGGGGCAGTCGGCCTGAGACCTGATCGGCACAGAAACGTCGGAACCCGCGTCTATAGCAGCACGCCCTACCGCCGTCAGCACCCAAACGCGGGCATTCATGTCCACGTGGCTTCCGTTCAATCACGTCAAGCTGGGAAGTCGGTCGGCCTTACAAGGCCTGACGGGCACAGAAGCAGCGGATCCCGGACGAAACTCTGGCCTTTATCCGCCGTCAACCATGCCAGCAACCTGAAACAGTGGGGGATCGACGTTGTGTCAGAGCTTAGCCTCGGTCACAAGACCAGCATCGCACGCACATTGTTTGCTACAAAATCAGAAGCATTCGTCGCGCGGGGAAACTTGATGCTTCACCACGGTGCTGTTTTTTGCTCCCATCTTGCTACTGTACTGCTCTCTTGCTATCTCCTTCCTGCTGCCTTGACATCCACCACCATCATCCCGGAACCTTCACGGAGGTGCCGCTGTTGTTCGAAGTCAAACTCCACAGCGCGCTAGTGCTCTCGCCAACACCATGCGCTTCCATCGTGAAAGTAGGGAAAGATGTACTCGTGCGCTGGTAGTGCTGTAAGGTAGTCATGAGAACTGACCAAGTGCTGCAGAACAGCCGAAAGGCTCTCAGGACGGCCAGGACTATCCACAGTACCAGGAGGACGGCCAAGTGCAGTACGACGAGGACCTGCACGTTCCTATCCCGGCGCATACAACGGAACGCAAGCTCATGACCAAGGTTGACTTGCGAGTTATTCCATTCCTGTGCATTCTGTACCTGCTCGCATTCCTCGACCGTGTCAACATCTCGAATGCCAACATTTATGGCCTCACGGCAGAGCTGGGGTTGAAGGGTGAACAGTTCAACACTGCATTGGTCATCTTTTTCGTGAGCTATGTAAGCGAGCCCTGAGCCCTGAGAGAGGAACTCTGTGAGCTGGATAGCTGATTTCTGGAAGATTGTGTTTGAGATCCCCAGCAACCTCCTGCTGAAGAAGCTGAAGCCGCATATCTGGCGTAAGACACTGATGTCGACCGGCTCTTCACGACACCCACTGACACTTCAACAGTATCAGGGTGTATGTTCATGTTTGGGTTGACAGTAACTTTCCCCGACTTTGTCTGCAAGGAATATTCGCTCACACGGCCAGACTATTTGCCAAGGTCTCGTCCACAGTTACAGTGGACTCTTGGCCTGCCGTTTCTTTCTCGGTGTTTTCGAAGCCGGCATGTTCCCCGGA
This sequence comes from Rhododendron ferrugineum, assembly GCA_025642025.1. NCBI lineage: Eukaryota > Viridiplantae > Streptophyta > Magnoliopsida > Ericales > Ericaceae > Rhododendron > Rhododendron ferrugineum. The sequence goes on along the minus strand of JAOTQK010059076.1, from coordinate 50,561 downwards.
TGTTTCTACTTGATCGGAATGTGGTTCGTGTGCCCTGGAGACTACAAGTCTTGCACGACGGACAGGAGAGCAGGACAGCTGAGGTCGTTCCAGGTACAAACGCTCCGAGGCGCAGAAGAGATATTCGTTCTTCTTCAGCTCCACCACTCTAGCCGGTGCCTTTGGCGGGTTGCTGGCAGCGGCGATTGGCCAGATGAGTGGGATCCGTGGCTATAAGGGCTGGCGCTGGATCTTGTGGGTCGTAGCACAGTACCAGGCACGCCCAGCGCTAACGCAAAGTCTAGCATCCTCGAAGGCCTCCTGACCGCCGTCGTCAGTCTCTTCTTCTTCTTCCTCATCCCAGACTTCCCCGAGGAAGCAAAGTGGCTCACCGAGGAAGAGCGGGCGTACATCTCTGCTCGTCTGCGCGCGGACCAAGGCCGCTCGGCACGGGAGAGGCGCATCACGGCCAAGGACGTCGGCCGCTTCTTCTTGGACTACAAGGTCATCCTGGGCGGCTTCATGTACTTTGGTCTGATTGTGTACGTTCCAGATCCCCCTTCCCGTGCCAAATTGCCGATGCTGACATCCTGCGCGGCGCAGGCCTGCCTATGGCTACGCCTACTTTGCTCCAGGCATCATCAAGAGCTACGGCTACTCCAACGTGCAGACGCAACTGCACAGCGTCCCGCCGTGGGCAGCAGCATTCGGGTTCGCCATGCTGACAGCAACGGTCTCCGATTTGCTCAAGCACCGTTTCGCGGTCGCAGTCTTCTGCGTCTGCGTCTCCATCACCGGTTTCGCCATCCTGACAAGCGTGCACGACAACACGCACCTCGAGTACGGCGCGCTTTTCCTTGTCACCATGGGCACCTACGGAGCGATGCCAATTGTCGTCTGCTGGTTCAACATGAACCTCGGAGGTCACCACAGGAGATCCGTCGGCACTGCCTGGCAGGTTGCCTTTGGTAACATTGGAGGTGCGCTGCCTCACAGCCTCTTCCTTGTACATGTGTGAGCGAGCTAACCAGACCCTTCAGGCATCATCGCCGTCTTTGCCTTCCTCACCAAGGATGCGCCAAAGTATATCACAGGCTACGCCATCTGCCTGTCCTTTGCCGTGTTGAGCATCCTTTCCTGCATCTGCTACTTTGTCGCCTGCAGCTGGCAGAATCGACAGCGGGATCGCTCGCCCACGGATGTCGGGCTGACCGAGTACGAGAAGACGGAGCTGGGCGATCTGAGTCCGGATTATCGGTATCAGCTGTAGTTGTGGGATGATGTGCAGGCTGGAGCGACGTTGTAGGCCGGCTGGAGCAACTTGTAGGCCAGATGGTCGCCACCAGTTGCGAACGAGCGCATGATTTCATCTGTCTGCACATTAGTCTCCATCCTGTTGTTCCTCGCCAGATGACTTGCCTCGAATTGAACGAGCTCGACGTGAGTATCATGACAAAATGAGGTCAGGCCACCATGCAAGGCGATCACGCACATGTCGCTCCATCTCTCCCAATCACAAGCAGGATGTTCGCCACAAGCCTCACCGCGCCTCACTCGTCTCCACACTCGCCAAGCTCTCGCCATCGCCCCAGAGCTCGCGGCTCTGCATCTCGACCCCGCGCATCGCAGTGCTCACAGCCTCGAGCCGCGCAACCACGTCCTGCACCCCCGTCTTGACGCGCGCGAAATACCGCTCGTTCGCCGCCCGTCTCGCCGCCGCAGCGCTCACGTCGCCGTCCTGCCCCCCGCCATCCTCTCCACTGCCCCGCCCCGCCGCGCTAGCCCTCCGACTATCCGCACCACCAGCCGCAGCCGCCGCCGCTGCCTTGTGGCGCGCCCGCGCCCGCTCCTCCTCCTGCTGCACAACACTGCTCGCCCGCCGTCCCTGGCCCCCACTCCGCTCCCGCAACAGCGGCCGCCCCAGCCCGCCATCGACACTGCCGCCGTCGCGCCTATCCGCGTCCCTCGCCTCGTCCTCGCCGCGGGCCCACGCGCGCGCGAGCTCGACCTGCGCCTTGCGGAGGTCGGCGAGGGCGCTAGCGTGCGCGGCGCCGAAGAATGCGTTGCCGCGGCTGCCGGTGCCGCCGACGGCCGCGGCGCTGAGCTCGACGTCCGAGAGCGTGGACTGCAGGTCGGCCCATTGGGCGTCGGTCTGGGCGAGGGAGGCGCGGGGCGGCAGGGGCGCGGTGTCGGTGGGGCGGAAGGGCGGGCGGGCGGCGGCGGCGGGGGAGAAGGTGGTGGTTGAGGCGGTGGTGATGGGCGAGGGGCGTGCGGGCGAGGGCGTGTGGGGGCTCGGCTGCTGGTGTGCGGAGGAGGGCGTGGTGCTGGCGCTGGCTTTTGTGGCGAGGGCGGTGGTTGTGGGCGAGGACTTGTTGGACGGGTTGGTGAGGTCGAGGTTTGAGGCGTTGCGGGAGGGGGGCCCGACGAAGAGCGAGGGCGCGGGCAGGCGGGGGGGCGTGGGCTGGCGAGCTGGTGGCTTGGGCCTTGACGGCGATGGGCTGCTCATTGTTGTGCTTGTGTGAGGCCTGTAGAGTGGACTACAAGTGGTACGGCGGTGTACATAGATGGCCGCACGTGAAGATGGGACGATGCAACGCTCGGACGCACCCCGCCTTGATCATCGCCTCCACCATTTACATTTACTGTACTGTCTTGCCAGTGCCCTTCAACGTGACCAGATGCATGTCGATCGAGACAGCATTACACAATCACACTGCATCCGGCACGATTGGCCCTTGGCCATCTAAGATCTCCAATTTGATCTCAGGCCTTTGTATATCCAACCACACAAGCTCGCCCACCACGCCCAACCTACAACTTGCTCTTGAACTTCTGGCTGTCATTCTCCTTGAACAACGTCTCGTTATTCGGGTACGGGTCGACGGTAATGGCGTTGAGCGGGTTGAGCTCGCTCGCACGATGGAACATGTCCTCGTAGACCTTGCCGTCATACCGGCCCAACGAGCTGTCAAGCTGCCAGTCAGGGAAATCCCACGAGTCGACGAGCCTGACGGCGTGCGGCCGGATCTCCTGCAACAGCTTCATGACCTGCACGGTGCGCGCGAGCTGGATCTGGCGGACCGTGACGGCGGCGCTGGTGTAGAACTCGCTGGCCTCGCTCTCGAGCGTGTGCAGCGCGTACAGCCGGAACAGCTTGTGCATGATGCCGCGCGTCTCCGGGTCCAGCTCGTCGGCGCTGGTCGCGTTCAGCGCCTCGTAGAAGTTCTTGACCACCATGTACTGCGAGTGCGCGCGGCTCAGGCGGTAGAAGTCGACGAGCAGGTCGTTCCATGCCTTCTTCTGCTCGTCGCGGTGCTTGAGCGCCTCAAAGGTCAGGAAGGCGCTGCGCCAGGCAAACGCAGAGACTATGTCCTCGTCCTTGCCGAGAATGTCAAACGCGGCGCCCATGTCGGATTTCTTGAGGAAGTTGGACAGGATATAGGTTGTGTCGTTGGTGGGCTCCTGCCCCTTGAGCACGCTGCGTGCAGACTTGAGGAGCTAGTGGCTATCAGTACTGCGTTCATGTAGCATGTCTTCCGAACTTACATAACGTGCCACTTGCTGCGTCAACATGTAGTTGTCGCCCTCCCACGTCGCAGTCGGCAGATAGTCGGCGTACCAAGATCCGATACCGCTGAAGCTGCTGTAGCCGTGGCCACCGCAAGCACGTCGACAGACCTCGAGGCCGTCAACGGCAGTGCTACTCGCCAACGACTTGAGGCCGCAGGACGTCGCGTGCAAGTCCGCGAGCAGGTCACTCCCGGAGTGCGTTTCCTCGGGGCCCGCGCCTCTGCTGCCATCACCAACCTTGCCAGCGTCCTGGCTCGTCTTCTTCTGGCTTGCCTCGTACATGCTCATCATCCCGCGCCCGGTGAAATGCAGGGCAAAGGTGGTGGCCAGAAGAGTCAGCAGGCGTATCTGAACCGTGGTGTAGTTGAGGACCTGGTTCTCGCTCTTCTGGTCTTGGGGAGAATCGCGATCCTGGAACTGCCTACGAACAGCAGCATATCTGGTGGCAATGGTGACACCCCTCGCCAAGACACCACCTGCTTGCAGGACAATCGTGCTTCGCACCCAGGTCAGGGTGCCGTAAATGAGGGAAGGCGAAGCTGGGCGGGCGTATTTGTTGGTCTGTGGATCGATGCGGGAGAAGCGGGCAAGCATGCTGATGTGCGGCACCTTGACCTTGTTGAACAGCAGGAAGCCATTGTCCATGGTATTGTAGCCGAACTTGGGGCCAATGTCTCCAACGTGCACGTTGTCCAGCGGCTTGTGCGTCTTCATGTCTCTCACCTGCACAACAAAGGGGTGGGGCCCATATGGCTTGCCCTCGATGATGAGCTGGGCCATGACAACAGCCCAATTTGCAGTACGGCCGAGCGACCCAATCCACCACTTGGACGCAGTGAGGTGTGGCGAGTGGATGGTGAAGGTCTTGTCCTCTGGGTTCCACGTCGCCGTCGTCTCGAGCCCCCTGACATTGGAGCCGTGGCCCAGCTCGGTCTGGGCATAGCAGCCAATGTATTCATAGTTCTGTGCCTTCTTCAAGAACTTTTCGTGTTGCTCCGGGCTGCCCTGGTCGCGAAGAGTGATCTGCAGGCGCGTGTTAGTCGGCTTCTTGGCTTGGCTTGACTTGGCTTGACTGCAGTTGGTGGCCTACCAGGAACATGCTCTCGTGCAAGCCATATGGACCCGGCTCGCTGATGAGGTCGTTGGCAGCAAGCCTGTCGTCATTGTTCCACTTGTGCTTGACTGCAATCTGCCGCAGCCTCTTGGCCCTGGCCAGAGCAATTTCGAAGCGGTCAATGCGGCCGGCAAAGTAGTTTTGCGACTTGTCAAACACCTTTTCCGACTGCAAGATCTTGAGTATCGTCCTCTTCCTCGCAAGCGTCTCGTCGTTGAAGAGGAAGCGAGACAGCTGCTCGACGGGGATGTTCGACTGGGCGCGCTCCTGAGCAAGAAGCTCGGTGCCCTGCGGACCAGAGGGCTTCAGCTCCTTGACCCACTGCGGTGTTGGAGCCATGGCGGTTGGTTCGAATGATGTGGATGCGACTGAGAGGAGAAGGTGAGTGAGGCGGAAGCAGGACGCCTCTTCAATCGCGAGCGTACGTGGTTACCTTGGTAGAGGTGCTGATGGTGACGCGCTCGAGGCTCTGATGCCTCGGCTCGGCACATGCTGCAGACACAGCCACAGCAGCCACACGTTTCAGCCACTCAGGGTCAAGACGATGGGGACTTCACTTTGCCCGCATAATAGAGAATGTGGGGGACCAGAGCCGAGCAACTCTCCGTCCGAGTCGGTCTCGTGTGATCTTCCACGGAGGGCATCCGACAGCTGCCATGTCGAGGGTGACTTTGGGATGTCAGTATGTTCAACAGGAGTCCCATAGGTGCCAGCGACACAAGCCAGGACACAGTGCATTCGAGGCGGAGGTTGTATATCGAAATTACTACAGAACTATGAAATCATGAATTCAATACACAACAATTCCCAACCAAGAAACCAGCCAAGAAAAGCTCCCATCCAAGATACTCATCCTGCGCGCCAATATTCCCCATGACTTCTTCTTCACCTGTGCGAGGCGATGCATGCCCATGCAGTCTTCTGAGCCTCAAACCGAGAGGGGAAGCGGACGCGGACCCCTGAGCGTCAGGCGGAACGGACGACAACGAGGCGGAGGAGGCGGAGCCGGCAGCGAAGGGAGCAGCGGCCTGACTGTCAACCTGAACCTCCTCGAGGGAGGCGGCGAGGCCACCGAAGGCGGCAGCGGCCTGACCGTCAGCTTGAATTTCATTGGAGGCCGTCCCGCTCTCTCGATCAGCGGCACGAGCCTGGCCGCCGCCTGTCCCAACTCCCCAATGTCGCCCTTTGCGAGCCGGGACCTGCGCGCCTCGGTCCTGAGGCGTCTGCAGAGCTTCAGAACCGCCTTGACGGCCGGCTCCGAGGCCATCTCCGCGAAAAACTTGGCCGCGTAGGCCTTGGTCGCCGTCGTCGTTGTCTCGTTGAAGGAGACGCAGCTCTCCAGTGCCACGGTGCGGTCCAGGCACACCTTGAGCTTCTCGCCCTGCTGGCCCTTGAACATGATGTTCTTGACCAGCGAGACGCTGCGGGTGGACATCGCGTCCAACATTTGCTTGTCCCCATCCTTCGTGAATGGGGTGCCCTGAGGCATGTCCGCTGACTGGGCGGAGTCAGTCAGATAGAGCGTGAGCAGGCGCTGGTTTTGTTCCATGTTCTGAGCCATGGTCTGATGCTGCTGCTGGTGCTGGTGTGGTTGGTGGTGCTGGTGCTGAGGAAGCAAGTTGTCCTGCTCGGTGCCCTGCGAGTGGTGCTGGTTTGGGTGCTGGTTTGGGGATTGGCTTGTGGTCTGCGGGGAATATGTACAGCTGACTTGTGAAGAGTGCAAGTGGGATGGGAAAGGAGAAGTGGCGGCGGAAGGTGCTTCTTTTCAAGCAAAAGCGCGGCCATCAAGGTCACCACGGCCAGCGAAAATCTGCAAGACCTGTTCTTGAAAGTGCTTACGGTTCCATTGCGTTCGGTAGAGTGCCAGCTTCTCAAGACCAATCATCGAACCGTGGACTGACCGTGGTGACCTTGATAGCCTCCTTGGGTGAGACCGGCTGAAGGGGAACAGGATTGCCAAAGGTTAAAGCAGCGCAGGATGCCTAACACACCACAAGTAGCCCTGTCCCCGATTTGTCTCTCGCGACTCCAGGAATGCGCAATTGCTCCATTGTGAGCAGCGCTCAAGGTAGGTCATCCTGCTCTGGACCTTCCGCGGTACCTTTGCAACACAAAAAGCAGTGGCCGGTCGATAGGAAGTGCGAGGGACTATTTTGCGTGACAGGGGTTCAAAAGTATAATGTGCTGTATACCATAAACTTTAATGCACGAAAAGCCCTTGGCATGAATACAACTTACGCCAAAACGGCTGGTAGAGGTGGTTGGATAATTGTAGAGACTGTCTTGGTCCATTCGTGACCTCGTAAAGCGGTTCACCCTCCCTTCAACGCCAGAAGCATCCCATGGCATTGGTCGAGTGAGACGCGCCGCTATCTCATGTGGTGGCATAGCGGCTTCGATATGCGTGGAGCGCTGCAAGCCGCAATGACTCACAGTGGTGATTGTGCTAGACGCAGAGATTGCGTGCTCCACTCAACAACATTTGAAACCACGACTCTCTTGATGCGAAAGAGTGTCCCCATGACTGAATTGCTTTGAGACGCGTAGGGGAGCTCCATTGTTAAACGCCGCAAAGCCGCGCCGAGTGCGATTCCACTGACAGCCATCAATTCTCATTGGTAGATGTAGCCTCGCAAGTGTATATGATTGATGAGGAGTTAGATGAGGAGTTTACGCCCGGATGAGCGGACAGGACTCCGAGGAATGCCGCAATGCTGTGATATCACATTGTCCCGTGTTCCGCCCGACGATCTTTGGACGCCCAGAGCGCGCCGAATTCCGGATGTCCTGGAACCGCGCGCTTCTGCGAGAAGACGACGCGGCCGCGTAAGAGCCTATATGGTGCCAGCTGTATGATCAGGAAGCCCAGGTGGACTATGTCCCTACATTGGCGTTGCCTATACTCGAGAGCCATCTCCGACTCTCGGGAGAGTATATGTGCATCAGAATTTCCCTGTCTTCGCCGAGACAGAGATAGTGGTCGGAATGAGCGCTGATTTGGAAACGATTGCTTTCGTAGAAAACCGGTAGACTTTTGTCTCTGAAAGCCCGGGACGTACGTGTGAGGGCTGGCCGAGCAGGATGCAGCCGCGGCGTAGAGCTCGTCAAGACAAACTCGTGGACAGCCACACGAAGCGCTACATGCATCTTCATCAAGGGAACGGTGTAGATGGCATCATCACGCACCAGAGTCCGCATGAGATGATCCTTGTGGTTGCTTCGTACATGTGCGATTTTCCTGGACTTGACGAGTTTCTTCAAATCCGAGACTTTTCACTTCTGGCAGGGCTCCAGCATAAGCACGTCTTCCTGTTCCAGTCTGCGTATCATGACGGCCCGAGATAGCTTCATGTCGCTGTCCGGGTCCGTCCATCCTCTATCAGCGACCAGCGCACGCAGATGGAGGGTGTCGAGGCAGGCGTAGTTGAGGAAATCGTGTCTGCAGGTGGCCATGGTGGAGAGATGGAGAATCCCTGAACAGCGAGCCGCGCGACGTCAGGTGTGTTTGCGAGGACGACGACCTGGACGAGTCGCAGGATGATATCCAGGGCAGATCGACTTGGTGAAATACTTTGGCAGTGAATGGTGAACCGGCCTTATACCAAGACTTGTAGTTGGACAAGTCGCTGGACAAAATACCGACAAGGATGCTGAACGGAATGGTAAATAGGTGGGTGAATAAGATGATGAAGAAGATGCCGACGTAGGGCAAGCGGCCGTTGTCAATGGATACTGAACAAGATACCGATCTAGATGGCGAGGTACATGCTAGACAAGATGACCGTCGAGATCAGGAGGAAAAAAGAACAAGATGCTGGCCGAGAGGCTGAAGAGGATGCTGACGGAGATGGAGGCCAAGGTCATTTGATCCCTACGAAGGTCAAGAAGAGGCCAAGGCACCAAGCGAAATTCCGCGCAAAGGTGAAACCACAATATGCGCCGCACCAAGGAGTGAGATTCGTGGTTTCGTGGTATGACCCAATACATACCTTGTGCTCGATGATGCGCCACCTCTAATTGGCGACGCTGTGCGCAAACCTCAACACAAGGACATGATGGGTAGGACAACCAGGCCGGCGTCATTCTTCCTCGTAGCTCATCTCGTGCATATGCAGCTACTTCTTCAAGGCCTTCTCCGGGTTCTTCTCGTAGGCCTTGACCCACTTATCCCACTCTTTGGCGGCCTTGTGCATGACATTCTTCAGATCGTCCTTGACCTCCGACGTCTCCCACTGCTCGTCCTCCCAGTTCTGAGTCTCGCCGCCACTCTGGCTCGGAGACCATCCTATGGCTTCCAAGACATCCGACTCGGTGGGCGGCACGCCCGCCGAGGGGAATAGCTTCGGGTCGCGCTTGTGGCACTCTTCCGCCAAGAATTTGTCAAGGAGCTCGATGCGGACGGAAGGGGTAAAGTCGAGCTGGAGCTTGTCCTCGTCGTGCTGACCGCTGGCCGATGAAGAAGCCAGGCGCTTGGTCACGCTGCGACTGGTCTTGGCACCACGGATGCTGGCGTATGCCCAGGCAGCATCAATTTCCATCAGGCCGCCGAAAGGCCAGACCAGAGTAGCACAGATGTCAATGGCTTCAGCGACGGGCAAGAGACCGGTGGCTAGGACGGCGTCTCGCTGTGCCTTGGTCTTGCTGCGCATCATAGACGCAACAAATTCCTCCCTCAGTTGAGCAGGGGTCATGTTCAAACTGGTGGGGTAGACGAGCTTCATGGATTCGAGGCCAACGGTCTTGTGCGTGTCGTCTCCTTCTTCGTGCCCGTCATCGGCATGCTTGTCTGGCTTGTCGTCATGGATGCGATTGATGAACTCCAGACTGGATGACTTGGTCATGCCCATGGCGTAGCTGATGCCCTTGGTGACGTTGCTCTTGACGCCCTTCCAGCTCTTCGTCTTTGCCGTGGAGGTCTTGGCTGCCTTGACCTCCTCTTGCCATTTCCGCTGGACCTTGTGTGTTTTGCCCTCCTTGTCGCCTTCGGCCGGCGGCTTGAGCGGCGGCGGTGGAGGGGTGTAGATCAGGAAACGCGGAGGAATCGCCTCGGGCGGGACGTTTTGCAGGCGCGGCTTCGGGAAGGGCACCAGGTAGGCGACCAGAATATGCGGATCGCGGGTGTAGTGGATGGGAGACGAAGGATCCGAGTCGGTCGAGCTCACACGGGTCATGCGCTGCGGCGGCGGCGGGAATGTCTGCATGGTGGTCCAAGACTGACGGCTCTCCCCAGCGCCAGGTCTCACCTCGCTAGGTGCACGAGGAGGTAGAGCGGGTGCACTCGCAGTGCTTTGAGCGTTGTATGTGGGAGGGCCTTCCTCGTACCGGTGTTGCTCGACAGGTGGGGCTTGGCTAAAGTCTTTCTCGTGCTGTTGCTCGGCCATGATAGCTGTTGGAAAGGATTCGGAAAGTTGCAGTTGCAGCCAAGCTCAAGGGAAGCTCGCTGTATATATCGCTTGGCTACCTTAATTCTGGCTATCGGTACAGGCAGTAGCTTGTAGGGATCAACGTCATGTTTCGGGCTGTACTGGTGACTTGTGAATGACGTTGCACGGACGCTGCGAGGCAGTGCCGGCGCATCCGCCACTTGGACACGCGTCAAGGTATGAGCCACGCAGAGGACCGGCGAGTCTTTCAATCGGTGCAGCACAGTTGTGTCTGGCGCAAACAGTATGAGCTTAGGCGGACAGATCAGGGCATGCTCAAGTGCATACAATCTCTTCAGCTGAAAATCGCTCTACTACTGTGTACTGTAATGTTGGGCAGTCGTGCTATAGCCTTGCCTTGCCCGCAACAAGACTGTCCCACTCGGCCTGCCCGAACAGCTCGTATGTATCCCCCTTTGGCGGTACCCAGTAGATCGTGTCAGTCGGACCTGCGGTCCCGCTGGAAGTCTTCAGCGGATCTACGCCCTCGTTCCTCAGGGGCACTTTGTTCTGCTTGTTGTTGTGCCCCAGTGTCTGCGACTTCAAGATCCGTAGGAAGATCGGGACGGCGTACTTGGGTAGAGACTTTCGCGAATGACTTAGCAGACCCTTGAAGTCGAAAGACTCTCGGATCTCTGGCGCGAGGTACATGGCTGCGCAACCAGCTCGTCCATCGTATGCTAATTGCCATGTCAGAGATGGCAGCTTCACACCAAGGGAAGGACTTACAAGGCAGCCCGACTCCGTATACATTCGCCTCATGCACTCCCGGGAATTTCCCAAGACACACAGCCACCTCGGCTGTGCTCACGTTCTCGCCCTTCCACCTGAAGGTGTCGCCTAGCCGGTCTTGAAAGTGCCATAAGCCGTCGTTCGTCCGACGCAGAGCATCACCAGTCCGATAGTACAGATCGCCTGGCTTGAAGACATTGCGGAGAAACTTCTTCGATGTCGCCTCTGGGTTGTTCCAATACCCGGGGAACGCCTTCTCGCTAGCGATGTTGACGAGCATCTCACCACCCTCTTCGTACGGGACACGCTTCGCATGTCCGTTCGCATCCCGCCATATGTCGCCAAGCTCGTGGTCGATGGCCACCGGGACGTAGACATTGTGGAGTTGCCGCCGTGCAATCGCACCGTGATGCCCCACCGCAGGCGCCGTATAGTCTCCTCGATTGATGTTGATCATGGCAAAGACACCTTCTGAACTGTTGAAGAATTCGCCGACGGTGTCGATGCCAAAGCGTTCCCGGAACTTGAGCCAAACATCTGGCCTCAGGCCATTGCCGTAAATAACGCGGATCTTGTGGTCGCGGTCACGAGGAGTCGGGGGCTGATTGAGCAGGTAGCGGACCGTCTCTCCAACGTAGACGAAGGCGGTAGCGTTCGAGTCCCGTACATCGTCCCAGAAGCGCGAGACGGAGAACTTCTTACCGATACACAGGGTGACCCCGGTAAGCATACAGCCGACGAGAACAGTGTTGCCGGTGCCGTGGTACAGAGGCATACCATCATACCACCTGTCCCCCGTCGATCCAGTCTTCAGCCCAGCGCTTCTCATGCGGAGGTTCCCGATAACGAGCGCTCGCTGCATGGGGAAAGAACAGGCCTTGGGCATGCCTGTAGTGCCGCTTGTGTACAGGAGGCACATGGGAAAGTCGCCGGTAACGCCAGCTCGGTAGCTGTCCTCCGGTCTCACTGGCTCGCTGTCGTTGATCATGGCCTGTGTCTTCTTGTCGAGAACGAGTATCTTCATCCCCAGCTCGCCTTCGATGCGACTTCTTGACTCTTCAATCCTTTCCCTGCACTCTGCATCCTCGTCCACCACCACGATCCTGCTGCCGCTGACCTTGAGACAGTGTATGAGGGCATCTCCAGTCAAGTTGTAGTTGATCAAAGCCGGCGCGCTGCCACTGGCCCAAGAAGCGATATACGAGAAGACGAACTCGGGGGAATTCTGCAAGTAGAAGGCGACGAGGTCTCCGGGTTGCAGGCCTTGGGCAAGGAAGTACTGCGCGTAGCGACAGGCCTGAGCGTACGTCTCCTGCCAATTGTAGCAGCCTGTGCGAGACCAGAGACACTCGTGGGAGGGCGGTGAGCGGGCGACTTGATCCTCGAACCAGTAGAAGAGAGACGGCCCATGCTTCCGAGCTGTCTCGAGTCAACAAGGCAAGGTCACGTCGGAAGACAACCGAAGCACGTACTCGCTCGACTCCATTCCCTCTCGCAGCTTCTATATCTCCATAGATCGGTCAAGTCCTTGGAAATACTGTACTTGCCGTCCAGGTATGCGGCTGCTGCACCAACACCGGCGACTGCCGCTGTGGAGTGTTAGTGTTGCCGTACTGCCTGGAGATGGACCAGACCGACTCACCCAATGCCATGGCTGTTGAAGCTTGAGATCTGATCAGTGTTGAGGCCCGGTGTACGCCCACAAAGTAGAGCACGGCTGGTCCTGCATCTGCTGTCGAGTCACTGCACTGCTCGCTGCGCTTGAGTGTGCCCCTCGTTACCTCACACCCTTCCTGGCCGTCGGCAGATGATGGCGGGTTCTCCACCGTGCTCGTTGTGGGGCACCGCGCCTCCACAGAAGCACAGCCACGAGCGCCCACATCACCCTAATGGCGGCAACTGACGGGACGTTGTCCTGCACAGGGCAGACAGACCTTTGCGACAAAGGGTGTGCGATATGCTCGGCACGGCCCATGAGCGACGGATCAATACTCCACAACCCTTATGTTGATCAGAGCATTGGGTTTGGTCGGAGATATGCGGTAATAAAACAGTGCACGCCTTCCGAAGCATCCGCATGTCAACTGTCAACGATATATCCATGATCGCTCGGTTCTCCAACGCAAGACAACTTGTCAATTCCCACCCAACATGTCCATCATCATCCCACGCGGGACCAAGGAAGGCGCCAGCACGGCAAAGGTCGGATCTACTTTCACTGGCGATGTATACCTCGATATGATCTACGCCAGCCCCGGAATGTCCATGGGCAGTGTGACGTTCACGCCCTGCGCTCGCACTCACTGGCATACACATGAAAGGGGACAGATCCTCCAAGTTGTGCAAGGCGTTGGCTGGGTTTGCGACAAGGGTGGAGAAGCAAGGCGGATCCAGAAGGGCGATGTGATTTGGGCACCGCCCGGAACGACTCATTGGCACGGCGCTGATGACGGCACTCTGATGATTCATACGGCTATAGGCCTGGGAGAGACCAAGTGGCTAGACGCTGTGGATGACGACGAGTACAAGAAGAGGCAGGCGTAGATCTGGCGTGCTCGGGAGTATACAGGTCCGGGACGTTGCCTGCCGGGCTTCATGGTGGTCTTTTTCCATAACGGACACAGGCTGAATGGCAGTCCCTTGGCACGAGGACCGACGATGCTTGCGTGGATGTGGCGTGCTAGTCACCTACTATGAGACAGTCAGCATTGTAGCACTGGGACGAAGTAGCAAGAGAGACGAACGAATCCCAGTGTGCACATGTCTTGAGTGCCATGACCTTGAAGCTCTATGCCTAGGGAGGAGTTTCAACTAATTCTTGGCCGCTTCGTCGTACTCCTTCTTCGCAGATGCAACCAAGGCATCGTCCACCTTGGCACTGGAGGGAGCAAACTCCACCTCGTCTGTCAATTGGGCACTAGATCTGCAGACCGTCGTGTCAGTACTGGCACTTCACTCGGTCGGTAATACTCACCCCAAGAGTAAACGAACAAGACCAAGTAGTAGTTCCTTGACCTTATAGTTGGCCTTCGTGGAGATCTCGAGGTACGGCAGGGATTTCTTCCGCGCAAAATCGATGTCTTTTGACTTGACCGCTCGGTCTTTGGCAAGGTCTAACTTGGTGCCGACGATTATGACGGGAATGGGGGCGGAGCCCTTACGGCTGTTGCACTTCTGAACCTCGTCGTACCACTCTTCTAGGGCGTCGTAGCTGGACGAATTAGCTTCAGAGCGACAAGACGATGCCTCGACTCGAGATTGTCAAGCGAAATAAGCTTGTCCTCACCTGGATTGCTTGGTAATGTCGTAAAACACCAAGGCAGCATCTGCGTTCCTGAAGAAGCCATCCTCTGGCAAGCCGCCTTTTGCGTGAAGCATCGTATCATACAGGGTCAGAGTCACAGATCCGGCGGAGGTGTAGAGCTTGACGGGAAACGTCTCGGTCTTGATGGGCGCTGGCCCCCTGTCAGTACATCACGACACGACAAGCATTGCTCGGCAGGACAAGCATGCGTACCAATCTTCTTCTTCTCCTCCTTCGCCTTGACGATCTGCGATGCGAAAGTCGACCTGCCAGAGCCGAAAGCGCCGGCAAGGACAACCTTGAAGTCTTTCCCTGCCATTGTTGACTATAGCGTGTCAAGGAAGAGAGTGTTGACTGTAACGTATCATGATGTTCATGGAAACGTCACAGACACGGGGATCAATCCCTCGTCCAAACTTTAACGAAGCTTGAACCAGCAATCACACGGCACCTTCATGACTTGAAGCTCACACACACAGCACCGCCTTCATCGCCATGTCTCGACCGGCGATGCGCCTGTTGTCCTCCCGCCTGAGGTGCCTGCACCGCCTTGATGTTCCTCTACCGCCAGCTGTCACCAACGCTCGACTGGCATCCCGCTACAGCAACCCGACAGGGCGAGCGGCAGTAAATGCACCCTCTCAGCCTTCCTCCTTTGTCGACACCGATGCAGATGTCGATCGTCCTGTCGACCAGCTGCGTAATCCACTTGATACTGTCAATGCCCAGCGCGAGTACGTGCGGCTGCGGAATTACCATCTCAAGCGAATGCGCTTCGCAGGCATCGGCCTTCTTCTCAGTATCTCTGGCCTGGCCGCCGTACTCTACAACATCGACCTGGACGATCTAGAGCAGTCGAGTAAGAAGAGCAAGACACAGCTGGATGCGCCACAGGACTCAAAGGACAAGTTCCAGGGCCGCGACGTGCATATTATAGGCGCCGGCGAGGACAAGCGCATTGTGGCCGAGGGCGAGCAGGAGACGAATCTGGTCGAGACGGGTACCAGCAGTGTCCCCTACTTCCCACGTACACTGTACCTGCCATCATCGTCCGACTCGGCCATCGTGACAGCGGCCCCCACCACCAGTGCCAATCCGGGCAACGTGCGCAACGAGGAGGAGTACACGCTCGTCGGGCTGGGCATCAGGACCGTGTCGTTCCTCAGCATCCAAGTCTATGTACTCGGCTTTTACGTTTGCACCCAGGACATCTCCGCCCTGCAGGCCCGCCTCATCCACCACGTCAACCGCGAGGCCTCCACCCTAGTTCCCGCGGAAAAGGAGGAGCTCAGGAAGAAGTTGCTGGACCCCACGACGAGCACCGAGATATGGCAGCAGCTGCTGACGGAAAAAGACATCAAGAGCGCTTGGAGGATTGTGCCGACGAGGAACACGGACTTTGCCCATTTGCGCGATGGCTGGATCACGGGCATCAAGCGGGGCACGACAGAGGCCGCTGCTCTGGCCAAAGCGCACGCTTCCGGGCCCATCCAGAGCGAGTACGAGAGCGAGTCGTTTGGCAACGCCGTCAAGAACTTCAAGGACCTGTTTGTAGGTGGCGGGCGAGCACCCAAGGGGTCGGTCATCATGCTCGTCAGGGACGGCGCCGGCTCGCTCGAGATTCTGTTCCAAGACCAGGGCAAGACCGACGGGCTGGAGAGGCTAGGAAGGGTGCAGGACCCGCGGATCGGCAGGCTTGTCTGGCTCGGCTACCTGGCTGGCAAGAACGTCAGCTCCGAGCCGGCAAGGAAGGGTGTTGTGGAGGGCTGTGTTGCATTCGCGGGCCGGCCGGTCGGGACTGTTGAGACCATGGTAACATAAAGTAGGGCTGTTTGCTACTCGCTGGCAATCAAACATCTCCACTGCCGTCTTTCCTGGTAGCATCTTCCTATCTGCCCAACCCACGACAATGATTCGACCTGTCCGGGTCAACGTCATCGTTCGTCGAAGACCAAGCGTATCTGGGCCATTTCGCCCATGCGCTCATGCCACCTTGCACGTGAATAGAGTACAGTAAAGCAGCACACGAATAGGGTAAGCGCGGGGCAAGAACGGGGACCCCCCTTGGGCCCTTTTGGGCCGACTTGCCGGTCTTGGCGTCTCCAGCATCCGCTGGTTTTGACTCGAGACTACGCCCCGCGTTATGGCCGCAGCGGCTGATCTTGACGCAAGATTCGGCTTCACAGACCACGGTCTCGTCCCCGGCAGAGGTGATGTTGCCACCCGATTCCGTCCTCGAGATGTGCCGATCAGATCCGGCAGCGAAGGACCGCGTTTCGGGTGTCCCTGCTCGCAGACCATCGTCAAGTATAAGTGTGTGCCTCTCCATCTTCGTCTTCCTTTTTGTTCCTGTACCGTATCATCCCACATCCCACACCTCACCCCCAACACCCTACCCCTCTACACCCTACAGTATGTCTAGCAGCACGGAGAAGTACGACATTGTCATAATTGGAGCCGGTCCAGTCGGTCTCCTCCTGTCAACTTGTCTAGCACGATGGGGCTACAAGATCAAGCACATCGATATGCGAGCTACCCCGACACCCACTGGCCGAGCAGATGGCATTCAGCCACGTTCGCTGGACCTGCTCCGCAATATGGGTCTGAAAGGGGACATCATGGCCCACGAACCCGCGAAAGTGTACGAAGTGGCTTTCTGGGACCCCAGCGATAAGAGCAAGGGCATACACCGGACCGGCACATGGGCGTCCTGTCCAAGCTTCATCGACGCAAGATACCCCTTTACCACGCTCCTTCACCAGGGCCTGATCGAGCGGGTGTTTATCAAGGACATGAAGAAGAACGGAGTGGAGGTTCAGAGGTCGTGGAAGATCACGGGCTTCCAGAATGACGGCAAAGATGAGGAATATCCGATCGAGGTCAGCACGGCCCACGTCGATGGGGATGAGAAGCAGACGATGCGCACCAAGTACCTGTTCAGCGGCGAGGGCGCCCGCAGCTTCATCCGGGCACAGCTCGGTGTCGGAGTCACACACAAGGACCCGATTGCGCATGTGTGGGGTGTCATGGATGGTGTGGTGCGGACAAACTTCCCTGACATCAAGGTGAGTTGTTTTGCCCTCCCTGGCCAAGCTTACGCTAAACAACCTAGATGAAATGCACAATCCACTCGGACGCAGGTTCCATCATGGTCATTCCCCGCGAGGACAACATGGTGCGCCTGTACATCCAGATCGCATCCTCCACCGACAAGGACTGGAACCCGCGGAGGTCGGCAACCGAAGAAGAGGTGCAGGAGCAGGCCAAGAAGGTCATGAAGCCGTACGACATTACGTGGGACCGTGTCGAGTGGTTCTCCGTCTACCCGATTGGACAAGGCATCGCCGACCGGTACACGCTCGACGAGCGCGTCTTCATGGGCGGCGACTGCTGCCACACGCACTCGCCCAAAGCCGGCCAAGGCATGAACACGGCCTTCCTGGACGCGCAGAACCTGGCGTGGAAGATCCACCACGTCGAGGGGGGCTTCGCCTCGCGCTCGATCCTCAAGTCGTACGAGAGTGAGCGCAAGCTGATCGCGGAGAACCTGCTGAACTTTGACGCTGCGTACGCAAAGCTGTTCTCGCAGCGCCAGCCGTCGGCCGGCGAGGTGGGCCACGCGACGGGCAAGTTCGACCAGCCGATCGAGGAGAACGAGTTCATCAAGATGTTCAAGGCGTCGTGCGAGTTCACGTCGGGCTTCGGCGTCGCGTACAACCCCAACGTCTTCAACTGGTCGGATGCGCACCCGGCCAAGAACCCGCTGTTCCTGTCGGAGCCGCAGGGCACAACGACGCTGCGCACCGGCCGCATCCTGCACAACGCGACCGTGACCCGCGTCGCCGACGCCAACGTCGTGCATCTCGAGCAGGAGATCCCGACGAACGGCAGCTACCGGCTCTACCTCTTCGGCGGCAAGCCGGCCTTGACCAAGAAGGCGATTGCGGACCTCTGCGCCGGACTGCGCAAGACGTCGTCTTTCTACTCCGCGTACACGCGCAAGGATGTCGACAGCGTATCGTACCACGAGCGACACAACCCGCACAGCCACTTCTTCACCTGGGCGACCATCTTCAACGCGAAGCGGCCAGATATTGAGATCCGCGAGCTCCTGCCCGAGGTCCTCGCGAGGTACTTTGACAACGTCTACGCGGACGACATCTGGGACCAACGGGTGCCGGACTCAAAGGCGGCGGCGCACGCGAAGATGGGGCTCGATGAAGACAAGGGCGGCGTTGTGGTTGTTCGGCCCGATGGCTATGTCGGCTGTGTGGTCAAGCTTGTCGAGGGCAGCGGCACGGTCGATGCGCTGAACGAGTACTTCAGCTCGTTCTCCACCAAGAAGCTTGGTGGCGACAGCGCGCAGTTGTG
The DNA here is from genome assembly GCA_025642025.1 of Rhododendron ferrugineum. Classification (NCBI taxonomy): domain Eukaryota; kingdom Viridiplantae; phylum Streptophyta; class Magnoliopsida; order Ericales; family Ericaceae; genus Rhododendron; species Rhododendron ferrugineum. Next base: position 32,068 of record JAOTQK010059076.1, on the reverse strand, counting down.
AATGTTTCCTTTGCATTGTTTGCTGCGTTGCAGGCGGTCCATGTCAGCTTGAGCTTCGGCCGTCCATATGCCCCAAAGTGTCGACTTCTTCATGCAGCTTGACGTGCGTGAAACGACCTTGTGGTGGACTTGTGGTATACGGTATGGTATACGGCGATGGAGTGTCAGTCTCCAAACGCCAAAAGCATTTACTCTCGTAATTCCTGCTCGTACGCACGCTAGGCCAAGGTACCGCCTTGATGCCATTGGTCGAGGGAGTGCAATCAAATGCGGGGGCCGATGATAAAAGATGGAGACCGGAACTACGCAACCGAATTTTTGGCCTAAGCTCTCACCTTGGCCTTGCCTTTACTGTACCCTTGCCCTCGATGCACATGCAGTCATCTTCCTTCTCGTGTCCCTCCCACGCCTGACACGCAGCCACCCCTTCCTCAGCCTCGTGCTCTCTGCCCGCCAGCCAGCCAGCACCATGTCTCGCCTCTTCAAGCGACGCAGGACCAACTCGACGTCGATGCAGCAGCAACTGCCCTTCTCCAACGACGACCCTGCACCCCGCGACTCTTCAGTGGCCGAGCGAAGGAACTCGATCGACTCGTCGGGGCCGGCCTCCAATACACCCAGCGGCCGCTCAGCCTCCATTGCCACCGGGCTGTCCTCGTCCTACAAGACCCCGGCGAGGTCGTACATACACCATGCCAGTCGTGGCCCTCAAGGCATGAGCTACAAGATGAGGATGCCGAGGAAGCGGCCAGCTGACACTTGCTGCAGAGCCCATGCACTACTCCTCCTCTGGAGTCCGCGAACAGACCGCCGAGCTCTCGTCGTCCTTCTTGAGTGATTCCGAGCAGCCACGCGCTTCTGCCATGCTCCGCGACTTTTCTCCCTCGCGCAGCAATTTTGGCACCGACACTTCCAACACCGACAACGAGCATGAGCAGAAGAGAGCCTCGAGGCCAGATGTGATTGCCGAGGCGTCCGAGCCGGTGTCTCCCGAGGAAACCCCCAATGGCAAGGGACCCCTCAAGGCGTCCAAGCTGTCACAGATGCTCCACAACTCTCCTCCTTCGCAGCACGCAGACGAGACGGACGAGACGGACGAGACGGACGAGACGCCGGAGCGGAAGGCTAGCAATGTGGCCCCGGACATTGTGATCAATGGCGAGGAGGAAGGCGAGCAGACAGACACAGAGGAGAGTCCGCTGCTACCCAGGGAGAGGCTCACATCTGCCCCGAAAAAGATGGCCAGTGACGAGGGTGATCTGGAAAGACAGGATTTGCATAGGACGGGGACCTGGCAGAAGATGCAGCACGCCTATCCTTCACTCAGAGGGCTCGTCGTGAAGTCGTACCGCACGGCGTCAAACCCCAAAAGTTGGGACATGAAGATGGTCTTCAGGAGCACCGTGGTCAAGCCGGTTTTGGTCCTGCCCGCTGTCTTCCTTGGTGTTTTGCTCAACCTTCTCGATGCCCTGTCCTACGGTATCATCCTCTTCCCTCTCGGCGAAGAGGTGTTCTCAAGCATGGGTGCTGATGGAGTATCCATGTTCTACGTCAGTTGTATTGTCGCGCAAGTCGTCTATTCGTCTGGGAGCATATTCCGAGGTGGTGTCGGCTCGGAAATGGTACGCTCCGGAAATCCGTCCACTATTGACCATGTTGCTAACCAGTCCCTAGATCGAGGTCGTTCCTTTCTTCCACAAAATGACCTACATGATTATGAGCCGCATGGGCGACGGCAATCCAGATGCACTCAGAGCGACTGTGATCACCTCATACTCCATGAGCTCGATCCTCACCGGTGTCGTGTTCTTCGGCCTCGGTAGTGCGCGACTCGGCACGCTCGTAAACTTCTTCCCCCACAGCATCTTGACGGGCTGCATTGGCGGTGTTGGCATTTTCTTGTTCGTCACCGGTATCGAGGTCTCGGCAAGGCTTGATGGCAACTTGGATCTGTCTTACGACATGCTCCACAAGCTCTTCTCGGCGGATACCATCATCCTTTGGCTGCCGCCTCTTGGACTCGCCATACTTCTCCTCACTATCAAGCACTACTACGACCGGCCCTGGCTCGTCCCCGCTTACTACATCGGCATCACGGCCATCTTCTACATTGTCGTAGCCGCAACACCCCGGCTCAGTATTCCAGATCTACGTGGCAAGGGATGGGTCTTTGACGCTCCGGCTGCTGGCGTGCCCTTTTACAACTTCTACTCCTACTACAAGTTCGGCCTTGTTGACTGGAAAGCAATCTGGATGACGGTCCCGACGCAATTTGCACTCACCTTCTTTGGCATCCTTCACGTGCCCATCAACGTCCCGAATCTGGCAATGGTTGTGCAGGAAGACAACATCAGCGTCAATCGAGAGCTCATCATGCATGGCCTCTCCAACACTCTATCCGGCTGTCTCGGGAGCATTCAGAACTATCTCGTCTTCGTCAACAGTGTCCTTTTCATGAAGACCGGCGGCGACAGTAGGCTTGCTGGATTCATGCTTGCCCTGGCAACGTTCGGACTGTGGGTCGCCGGACCTGTTGTCATCGGCTACGTACCCGTCATGGTGGTCGGTACTCTGATCTACATGCTTGGCATCGATCTCGCCATGGAAGCACTCGTCGCAACAATTGGTCGACTGCACCGGCTGGAGTACTTCACTATCGTCGTCATTGCGCTCGTCATGGGCGTCTACGACTTCGTGGTGGGTATCGCTGTCGGCATTGGCCTTGCCTGTCTTGTGTACGTCGTGCAGACGTCGCAAAAGACTGTCATCCGCGCCGAGTTCTCGGGCGCGGTCGCAGAATCGACCGTTCGGCGTCATCCTCGACAACGGCAGTACCTCCACAAGGTCGGTCCTCAGATCAGGATTGTCAAGCTTGGCGGATACCTGTTCTTTGGCAGTATCGTGAATGTTGAGAAGAAGGTCCGTGCGCTCATCGATGCAGGGGCATTCGCCGCCGAGCCGATTCGTTACCTCATCCTCGACTTTTCCCACGTCACTGGAATTGACTTCTCCGCGGCCGAAGCCTTTGGGCGTATGAATCGCATTCTGCATCGAAAGGGGGTCCGCCTGGCTTTGGCGGGAGTGAGTGTTGCTAGTGAGGTGGGCAAGAGCCTGCAAATGGTCGGGCTGTTTGTTGAAGAGGAGGGGGAGTCGTCGATTCCTCCACCCAAGGTCTTTGAGACTCTCAACAGCGCTCTCGAGGCTTCGGAGAATGAGCTGCTGATCATCCTGACGGAGAAGCAACGCCACAACCTTCTGGCCGCCCACAAGCTTGGGGCCGGCACGCAATCTATAGGTAAGTCAGGAGCCCGTGGCTTATTCATCACATTACTGATTCTGTCCTCAGACATCCCCGCCATCATCCCATCGCCCGTCGCGCCTTCCCTGCTCTCAGACGCAGCCGGCTCGCCACGTCGAGATCTACTGCACGAGGCCGCAACGACAACGCTAAAAGAGAACAAAGCACCCGATGCAGCAAAATGGAAGAACTTCAAGCAACCGCTGCCGCTCCTGCTGCAAACCTTCCAAGACCTCACGAGCAGGAACGAAGACTTCTGGTACGCAGCGGTGCCGTACTTCGAGCGGCGCGAGTACGCGCAGGGCAAAGTGCTGTACAGCCGCGGCGACCGGCCCGACGGCTTCTACCTGCTACAGTCGGGCATCCTGCGCGCTGAGTACGACCTCGCGCAGGGCAACTACCACGAGAGCATCGTCAGCGGCACGACGTGCGGCGAGCTGCCCTTCTTCAGCGACACGAGCCGCACGAGCACCGTGGCTGCCGAGCGCGACTGCGTCGCCTGGCTGCTGACGCCGGGCCGCTGGGCCGAGATGCAGGAGAGGGAGCCGGAGGTTGCGCGCGAGCTGCTCAAGGTTGGCATGAAGCTTAGTGCTGAGCGGATGAATGCTGTAACGTCGTATGTGCTCATCACGGCGAGCTGAGTGTGGCGGGCGGCCCGATGGGAAGGGGAAAAGACAAGGAAAAGGAAAAGTTCAGCGTGGTGTTGGGGCTGGGAAAAAAAGTCAGGAATGGACTTTGCTGCATTTGGAAGATCGTCCTTGCGTTGGATCATCTATTGCGTTTTGGAGGTTTGTTCGAGTTGCAAGCCATATTCAATGGCATCGATGGTGGAATGCCACTTGGTCTCAGGCTGCTTGAGCATGTCCATCGGAGACGGTACTGCATCACCGGCAAAGCTATTGTCCAGACAGTGCAATGAACCGATACCATGGTCATCGAAATGATCATCAGTCGTTGCTGCGGCGGATGTGTTTCGGCCGCTGAAGGCAAGCTTGTACGGGCAAGTGAAAGCAGACACCAAACATCCCTAAGCAAACGGAATCCGTCATCACAACCTGCTGAACGTTAGTAGCTACAAGACATGAATTTCCGTGACAGCCCACCCCGAACTCCACGCCAAGCGACAAAAAGACTGCGCGCGCGCAAATGCAGTCCGCTCAAACCTCCAACGGCTCGTAGACAGACGTCGGCGAATCCGGACACTGACCAGCCTGCTGATACGACGCCCGCGGCAGCAGCGGGCTCTCGACGCCAGCGAGGCGCGCGCGGCCCTGGGACATCTCGTAGCCGGGATCGGGGGTCGAGGGGTAGCAGTCGTCCGCGGGCGGCGGCGTGCAGTAGGCACGATAAGCGGGATGGCCAACAGAGGCGGCGCGAGGAGCGGGGCTGGCGTCGCGGTAGACGATGACGGCGCTTTCCGGCCGGGACTCGTGGATGAGCTTTGCGCGGATGGAGTCGTAGAGGTCGTTGTCGTCGTCGTGGGCGAGGGCGAGGGGCGAGGGGTAGGCGACGCCGCCGTCGAGCTTGTTGATGGCGGACTGGTAGGCGACCATGGGGCCGGTGGCGCGGGATGTGCGGTGGCGGTGGTAGACGACGGCGGCGTAGATGAGGGTTGCAAGGGTGGAGGCGCAGAGCAGGGCGAAGGAGACGAGGGCGATGATGCTGGTGGTGGCGCCGGTGTAGGTCCCGTACATGCCGGCGATGGCGAGGCTGAGGACTGCGAGCCAGGTGGCCAGCTTGATGCAGTTGCTGATGAGGAAGAAGAGGGGGCTCAGCGTCTTGTTGCAGAAGGCGGAGATCTCGGCCACGTCGAGCAGGAGAAATATCGAGGAAAGGCAGAGATAGAGGACTGGGCTGAGTCTGGAATTCGGTCAGTGTGGTTGTCGCGCGGACATGGTCACGAGGGGCTTGCATGTAACTGGTCGCTGAAATGTTGTCCTTTTCATCGAATTCCTCAGTGGCATAGAGATCGTAAGAGGAAAGGCCGACGAGGACGAGGAAGGAGATGAGTTGAATGACCCAGAAAGGTACGAGGACGCGCTTCAGCCACATCTCGTTGCTGCGACCCATCTTGCAAGACTACTGCTCTCGTTACCGTGGACTTTGGTCGGGAATGGAGCGAGTGATGGGATGTGTTGAGAGACTTGAGAGACTTGTTTGGAAGACTTGAGATTCATACAAGGTACTTAGCCGGCGATTCATATATGTTTGTTGGATTGTTATACATCTGCCTTGCGCGCGATGTAGGAAGCAGGCTGAGCATGCGTGGCAGGATTGACATGGAGGAAGGGCCATGCCATGGCTGTTGCATGCATGCATGGCTGAGCTGCTGGTGCGGCTTGGCTAAAATTGGATCTTGGAACAAGCCAGCCAGCCCCAGATCCGGACCACGATCCTGACCAATGAGGAGCGGGTGAGATGCAGATCACTGTTTCTGTGGCTTGCCTTATGGAGGCTGAATAGTCTGTAGACTGCTTTCGTGGTACTCTAATCATCACGGACATTCGTCGAGGCAATCCGAACCGCAAGCTCGTCTAGATCGTTCACAGATACCATTAAGATGACCAGGTCTATGCTACTGCTGCCTGCTGTTTGGCCCGGTCGGCCTCAACAGCCATGTCCTCGAGCGAAACCTCCCTGTATCCTCCCCGCTCGAAGCTCTTCATGGGCTTCAAGCCGTACTTTTCAAACATGGCCTTGTCCTCGTCCCAACCATTGCAGTCGGTAGTCAACATCTTCTCGCCGGTGAAGATGGCATTGGCTCCAGCGGAGAAGCACAGAATCTGCTCGGCCTCGCTCATGGTGGTCCTGCCGGCGGCAATCCTGATGATGGTGGCAGGCATCACAACTCTTGCCGTGGCAATGGTGCGTAGAATGGCATCAAAGCTGATGCGCTTCCGGGTGGGATCATCTCCAAGCGGGGTGCCCTTTATTGGGACGAGGGCGTTGACAGGGAAGGATTCCGGGTGAGCTGGCAGGGTGGATACGGTGTGAATGAGGCCGACGTGGTCTTCGGGCTTCTCGCCCAGCCCGAGAATGCCACCGGAGCAGACGTTGATGCCTGCGTTGCGGACGTTTGAGAGGGTCTGCAAGCGCTCGTCGTAGGTGCGCGTTGTGATGACCGAGGGGTAGTGCTCCCGAGAGGTGTCGAGGTTGTGGTTGTATGCCGTCAGGCCGGCCGTGGCAAGCTCGTCCGCCTGGCTCTGGTCGATCATGCCGAGGGTGACGCAGACCTCCATGTCCATTGCGCGCACGCCCTCGACCATGGCCTTGACGTTCTTCAGGCTGGTCTTGCGGCCGCGCATGTCCCTCCACGCGGCGCCCATGCAGAAGCGGGTGCTGCCGTTGTCCTTGGCTATGCGCGCAGCCTTCAGGACCGAGTCGACGGGCGACATCTTGGTGGCGGTGAGGCCGGTGCTGTAGCGGGAAGACTGGGCGCAGTAGGAGCAGTCCTCGGAGCAGCCGCCGGTCTTGATGTTCATGAGGGTGCACATCTGCACGGCCGAGGGCGAGTGGAAGCGTCGGTGCAAGACTCCCTAGACAAGCGGCGTGTCAGCGTGCGGCACCCCCCTCCTGATTCTCAGCATGCCGGCCTACCGATTGGTGAGCCAGCTCCATGAGCGGCGTGTTGTATATCTCGCGGATCTCATCCCTGGTCCAGGTGTATCTGGGGCTCCGAGCGTGCAGAGCATCTTGTAGCGCGCTGGTCGAACGAGGAAAGGAGCCGGAGCCGCCAATGGAGGCCAGGCGGTCGTCGACGACGGTGCTCAAGGAGCGCAACGAGGCATTGGTGAGTCTCTGGAAGGAGCGGGCAGCCGTGCGGGGCGCGGCGCTGGTAGCCATTGAGTGGGAGTGTGTGTGGCAGTCAATGGCAAGCAGTGAGTGCTGCACGTCGAGGTACTCTACTCTACTCCCCTCTACCCCGATAGGCCGCTCAATATCATGATATTGACAATGCATCAAGCTCGGCTGTCCATCGGGTGGGGCCGCGGGCGGGGCGTTGAGAGCCGCGTTGGCCAGTGCTGGGCTGCACGACTCGTTGTCGAATAACTTAATACCTTGACAAGGTGCCGTTGAGGTCATTGGTTGACTGTCTGTCATCCAGCCCTCCGACCGTAAAGAGCGTCCCAGGGTCGCCGTGTGGTGAGCGGGCAAGGGGCTTCCATCATGTCCTACGTTGGTGTACAGTGCCTGTGACACGAGCTGGCCATCCTGCCCAAAGAGGAACGCTGCAGATCTGTCAGCCCCTCACGCCTGCTTGTTCCCTCTCTGCTGCCTGATCGTATCGACTGAACAAGGTAATCAAGACATGCTTCGTCGACCTTTGATGATTAGCCTATCCCTCTGTCCAGTCCATCATGGCCATGGCAGACACCTTTCCCCTGGAGAAGCTGCCTTTCGACCAAGGGGTGAGCCACGGCAGCAGTTGCGAGCAGCAGACCGATAAGCAGCGCCTGTTTCTACTCATTCGACGAACTCTGCTTGCACTGTGTGCTGTCGCCCTCCTCCTCCAGCTTGAGCACTTCTTTTTCATCCCAATCTGTCAATTACCCACGCATGGTGATCCGTCATGGATGCACAATGCAGCAGTCGAAAGGGTACCATTCGACTGGGCTGATGCACAGACGCTGCCTGCCCTACAGTATAAGCCCTGCTACAGCGACTTTCAGTGTGCACGCCTGGAGCTCCCCCTCGACTACTGGAATTCGACAACCAACAAGACCATCAGTTTGGCGGTAATCAGGCTGCCCGCGGTGGTACCAGTTACAGATCCCCGCTATGGCGGGCCCATTTTCCTCAACCCTGGCGGTCCAGGGGGCTCTGGTGTGGCGTTCGCCATTGGTGTTGGCTCGTTACTACAGAAGATCTTGGATGCCAGAATTGAAGATGTCATGCTCGGCAAGGAGGGCAAGTATTACGACATTATGAGTTTTGATCCCCGTGGCGTCGGCCACTCCGTGCCAGCCGTATCCTGCTTCCAAGACTTTGGTTCCGCGAGCTCATGGTACCTGCGTGTTGGCGAAGAGGGAACCCTGAACAGCTCTGATGCCGCCCTTGGGCGGCTGTGGTCCATGTCTCACGCCCTCGGCGCCAGCTGTTCCAGGCGCGGAGAAGAGGACATCAAGCATTTCATATCCACCGCTTCTGTCGCTCGGGACATGCTGGAACTCACCGAAGCTCATGGGAGATGGCGAGAGCTGGGGGCGAAGACGCTGTCTGAAGGGCCCTCAGGCGCCATCGCAGAGGCCCTGAAATACAAACCCGGCAAGGAGATGCTCCAGTATTGGGGTTTTTCCTACGGCACATATCTCGGTTCCACCTTTGCCTCGCTCTTCCCCGATCGGGTTGGTCGACTGATCCTGGATGGTGTCGTTGATGGCGAGGATTATACAGCTACCCTGTGGTATGACAACCTGATGGACACGGAGAAAGCCTTTGACCAATTTTATTACCATTGCGCACGGGTAGGCCCTTCAGGCTGTGCTCTGGCCACGCCAAAGTCAAGCCCAGCAGACGTGGAGAAGCGAGTGAAAGATATTCTGCTTAATCTCTACCACGACCCACTTCCGGTCCTGGCGCCGGTAGCGGACATCATCTCATGGAGCGACGCACGAGTGGCCCTTTTCGGGAGTCTATACAGCCCGATAGCCTACTTCAAGCTTGCAGCCAGCATCCTTACGGACCTTGAAAAAGGCGACGGCACCGCTTTTGCTTCTCTGCTGCGAGCCTCTCACACCTATACATGTCCACGTCCGATGAATGACTCGGAGTCGAACTCAACAGGGTTTGTTACTTGCTCCTGCCGATCATGTAGATGCTGATTATATGCAGTTCGGGTGACGGCAACGAATTTGCTTCGCGTGCCATCCTCTGCAGCGATGGCGACCTGCAGGAATCGCAGACCAAAGACGACTTTACGACCTACATGCACTCGCTGCAAGCCCTGACGCCAAACTTCTACGACATCTGGGCCGCGATCAGGTTGCAATGCATAGGCTACCCCCTGCGTCCCGCTTATCGCTTCGTCGGGCCTTGGCAGGGCAACACCTCGCACCCCATCCTGTGGATCGGCAACACCGCGGATCCCGTGACGCCGCTCCGCTCGGCGAAGAAGATGGCGCAAGGTTACCCCGACAGCGTCGTCCTGACCCACGACGCGCCCGGCCACAGTTCTTTGGCAGCCTACTCGGCCTGCACCATGGATTACATCCGAGCCTACTTCCAAAGCGGCGAATTGCCAGCCCCTGGCACCGTCTGCCCTGTCGACATCCTGCCTTTCGGGCCGGGCCCCGACGACGTGGCGGTTAGCGCGGGACTGCAGATGCGGATCGAGGCGCACGCGGATGCTGCACGCGCTCTGTATGCCGCTGGAGGCGGGCTGATGGGGGCGAGTGTGCTGGGGCGCATTGATGTACACATGCTACGACCACTGAACCGGGAGTGAAATCATGTAGTATTGTAGCTATTGGCTAAATCTGACCTCGCGCGGTCGATGTCGTAAATTCGTCCAGTCTACTATATATACAAAAGAGGGCAAGGACCGATCGAGTCCCGCCACCACTGAGACGCCCCGTCCCAGGAACCAATCATGCATACATGGCCATCGCGCCTCGTCATCAGTCACCTCTCGCCCCCTGCTCCGCCCTATGCGTACCGCGGCGGCCGCGGGATCTCCTCCTCGCTGCTCAGCTGCTCCATACGCATGGCTTTGGCGTACGTAGGCGGGTGTCTGGCATCGTCACCATCGCCCCGGTTCCTGGTCGCGCGGCGACGCTTCGACTCGCCGATGAGGATGGCGGCGACGTAGGCGACGAACATGATGGCGGCGATGACGCCGTACGCGATCTCGCCGCGGTGCGCGTTGGCGGCGAGCTTGAGGCCCAGGCCGCCGTTGACCATGCCGAGGACGATGGCGGCGCGGCCGAGCCACAGGTGCGCGTAGGACCAGACGGTGCGGCGCGAGTGCTTCTTGAACATCTTGTGGTGCACGAGGCCGAGGATGGGCTGGAAGACGAGGACGGCGAGGAGGACGAGGCCGATGATTGGATGTGCTTGGTTGAGCTGTGGGGTGGGTTTGTCAGTATATGAGGCCTGGTAGACGTTATGGAGTCACTTACGTAGCGCAGTTGCGTGGCGAGGTAGATGCCGAGCCCGGCGCCGATGACGAAGATGAGGTAGCCGAGGACCTGGAAGATGGCGTGCAGCCAGATGAGCCCGGGGAAGCTGAGCAGGCGGATCATGATGCCGCCGGCGGGGAACAGGATGACAAAGGCCAGCGAAGCCATGACGCCGTGCGCGATCATGATCGTGTTGGCTTTGTTTTCGTCGCCGCCAAAGGGGACGCCTGACTCGTCGAGGTCCGTCGACCCGCTGCTCCCGCTATTGGACGAGCCGTCGTCGCACGTCTCGCGCTTCACGTACTTGACATAGGTGACGACGGGCGCGGATCTGGGCCAGTAGCTGTGGCCTGCAAACGAGCAGCCCGCGTACTGAGTCGGGTATGAAGATGGCCAGGAGGTGGAGTATTGGGTTGGCCATGCGGTGGGGCAGTTTGTGCCGGTTCCAGTGTCGATGGAGGAGGTAGTGGAAGCCTCAGAGGTGCTTGTGCACGTCGTCGCTGCTGTGGACGTGGTAGCTGCGCCAGAGGCAGTAGACGCAGCCGTGCCAGAGGAGGCAGAGCCCGAGGAAGCACTCGAGTCGCTCGTAAAAGGGTTGACAGAGTCGCCGCCCGTGGCCGAGCTGAAATCGAACGAAAAGCTACTTCCTGGCGAGCCGTGCTGGACAAGATCCTCGGACGTGTCATCAGAGTCCAATTGGTCGCCCGACTTCTCGGCGTGGATAAAGGTGCCCGACGTCCCAGTAAAGTCCATTGTGCCGCCGGACCACGACTCGCAGTTTGAGCATCGCACATTCGCAGTCATGATGCCGTTTGAGACACCTGAGCCAGCGAGAAGGGTGACCTGTGCCGCTGAATCAAACTTTGGCTCTACCTCTCCCGTGCCCAGTCTTGGTGAGAGTGTGACGTTGGTTCCGCTCGAGTCTGTGTACATGACGAAGATGTTTGCGCCAGACATTGAGCTGCCCTGACCCAAAGCCACCCATGAGTATGTCGTTGGAGCGCTGAGCTGGAAGAAGACGTCTCCACTGCCGGAGGACGCAGTATCGGAAGGGAGGTTGAGGCTATAGCAGACATTGGTGCTGGGGCACCGCTGTGCTGTTTGTGCGTATGCTATGGAGCCTGTGGGGGTCAATTGCTTGTGCTGTTGAAGCGGGTTCTTTTGACAATACCAAAGCTTAATGCGGCAGCGGCGGCGGCGGCTGTGGTGAACCTCATGGTGGGCAGACGAAGTATTGGGACCCCAGCGCACCTTCAAACGTGCGAGAAGATATGTATGTGAGAAGAAGAGAGAGAGGAGAGATGTCAAGGACCCGCAGTTCGACACGATATGGAATAAGTTGAAGTGACGAGCACAGTCTGGGGCGAAACGGTGCTAAGTACCTTAAAGAGTACAATGCTACGCACGAGGCTGCAATGCTTACGCAAAGCTACGGCATTGGGCGAGACTGACCAGTGCTAATAATGGATCGCTAACCGCCATGGCTTGGCCCCGGCGGCAGCACCTCTTACAATGGGGCGGAACAAGGGATCAGAGACATGCAACTAGCGCCCAGCCTGTTAGGGTGCTGGGCAAGAGCTCCGAGCGGCGGAGTAAAAGTGTCGAGCGGGGATCCGACAGTGCTTAGCCGCCAGCATGAGGAGCCAGCCACGCGTCGGTCGCACTCCGCGCCCAGCCACGATTACGCGCTCCTTGGCTCGGTGCCTGAGTCTTTCCTGTATGAGGAGGCGCCGCGGGCATTGTGATCCTGCTGCGAACGGGGTGTGTCATCTCACGTTGGTGATTGGATCTTATGGGGTATGGGGCGGCTAGATCCACTCCAACTCCAGCTAGTTTGCTCCGTATTACAACGTCCGTCTTCCTTCTCAAGCCGCTGGAGATGCAGCCTGAGTGTAACTCATATTGCTGATCCGTCGCAAAACTTGGAAAGAGGTGCTTTGCAGGATGTCATTGCGAGGCGCGACCTGATTCGTATTCATCAACCTGAGACCGGTGGGATCATCGTCCAATGCTTTAGAAACTTGGCGTCCGAATAAAAGTAAACTCATCCCCGCTTGGAGCGGATCCCGGACGTCCGAACTATAAGGTGGGCCAGGATCTGCCTTGTCACCGATCCTTTCGGTCGGGCAAAGAGATCAATCGATGTCACTGTCAGCCTGGATCGGCCGTCATCGCAACGCGTATGCTCACATCCCAGGTGTGGTACTGACATCATTCTTGGGCCCTTGCACATGCCATGTCTCTTCTTATGTGCGACGTACCATAACGCCTCGATTCGAAACTCAATCACCACCTGAACAACCTTCTAATAGTGCAGTGTAGTACATGTTGTGTGTTGTGCGGCCACGTGCGCTCAGCCGGCCGAAATGAGACACCTGTGCGCCTATCACCGAGCTACAGTACACGTCTCCACGCCAACCTCATCCCGTATCTGACCATGAACACTGCGGGCCAGACTCTGGTGACATTCCGGGCAGCAGCCAAGTTCTCCACCGACATCGTTACCCATCGATTTGAAACTTGCTGTGGAGACTGCTTGAAACGATGCATATCCAAAGTTCGGCCTGCATCAGCATTGAAGTTGTGTTATTTGATGTGACTACACTAAAGAGTAGCTGCGGAAGAGGTACACCCCAGGATGCCTCGACGGAATCGTACCGTCTTTGTCACTCCTCCGCAGCGATACGTGTGCCAGTTGGTAGCTACTTGGGAGCTTGCCGCTGTCACACATCCAAATCATCGCTATCTCTTGAACTGAGAACTGTTGGGGTGTCTGTATGGATCTCTCCAGCCTGCATGGACTGCATGGGAACTACCTTGGAAAGGGCCGGAACGATAACGCTCATTCGCAGTGACATGATCTCCAAAATTTCCCACACTCAATCAGGTCAAACAGCAGCCTTCATTCACAGCTTGAAGCGACTCACACCCTTTGTGTTGACTTCATGCACCTTGAGCGCCCGACGGACAGCCAGGTCGAGCAAGATTTCTTCACTTCCGCCAGGCACGGTAATGGCTTTCACGTCTCGCCATATTCGCTCCACTCGCTCTCCTCTGCCGCCTCTCGTCAACCCAATCCCTCCCATTATTTGAATCGCCTCCCTAACCACCTGCTCCACAACAATGCCGGAGTGCGCCTTGAGCTGAGCCGTTGTGCCGGCCAAAAGGAAGTCGGCTTCCTGAGGTGAGAGATGACCAAGTTGGAATATCAAGCTCTGAGGAGACAGAATACGTCAGCTTCGTCAACGATAATTCTAGGCAGCCGCAGTTTGGAGTGATTTTACCTCAATCCATGCCTGCAATGCCTCGGTCTTTCTGCTCATGTTTGCAATCTTGAGACGGATCACGGCTACACGCAGTCAATCAACTCTGACCGTCATTTCACGGCCAAGGCCACTCACGATGATCCACCAGCTTCTTTCCAAATGTTGTTCGGCCGAGTGCGTATCTGGTGATGGCGCATTAGTGGCCATGGTCTGTCGATGCCGCATTGGAAAAGGACGAACTCAATCGAGTCTTCAAGACAGACTCTCGCGCATCTGAGAGACTGCATCCCGATGAATAGTCGCTGTGGCCCGTCAGCTGTAGACAAGTTGCGTAGTGCTGGCAAAACAGACCTCGTGGTTGAAATTCGAGACGATGTACTTGAAGCCTTGCCCACGCTCACCGACCACATTGTCTAGTGAGACTTTTACGTCGTCAAACTCAAAAAACGCCGTGCCTGCAGTGGTGGACCCGGACAGGGTCATATGCCTAGTGGAGAGGCCCTCTGTTCGTGGTATAATAACAAGAGTGAAGTGGCCTGACGTCTCTTTGACCAAAGTCAGGAAATAGTCCGAGTACATGCCAGATGTAATCCACTATTTCGGTCTTGCGTCAGGTGAAATCGAGCAATCCTCCTGCAACTACTTACCTTCTTCTGGCCATTGACCAAAAAGTGCGTGCCGTCTTCTGAGAGCGCGGCCTCAGTTTGAAGTCCTTGGACATCTGATCCAGCCGTGGGCTCAGTGATAGCAAGTGCTATTTGCGACTTCCCCGAGAGCACGTCGTGGACGACCCTGGACTCCTTTAGCGGGTAGCACTCTTCGGAGTCGGACAAACCGACCTTCGCTTCAACTCTTCCGATGCAAACTTCTGGACCGCAGGGAGGCAGAGTGTCTGCGTCAGAAAATTAGCATGTTACATCGCAAACGCTCCGTTCGTGTAGGACTTACAGCTCCGCCTACTAGTCCATTCTCCAAACTGGCGAACTACAGTCAGCAAACATGCGCTTCGAAGCGGCTTGTTTGTTTATGACTTGCCCAATTCCTCCGACTCGGCCAAATTCATCGTGCAATATGAAATCGTGGAAGCCATCCCACTCCTCTGGCGGAACATCACCTATGATGGGATATTTCCCGCGCCACTCTGCCTTGATCGAGCTGCCTGAGGCCATGGGCATCAAGAGGCCGTCCCGAGCGGCTGCTTGATATGTATACTTTGGAATGGTCGCTGCTTCTTCCCACTCTTGCGTGTGCGGCATCAGGTTCTGCACCAATTAGCTGCCTGTTCCCGTGACTGCCGGCTCTCACCCACCTTGTCAACCCACGTCCGCATGGCATGTCGAAGCCGACGATGGCTGTCCTTGTAGTATGGACTCGGGCTTCCCCGCGACCACGGTGGCTCTGCAAACGGGATCGGAGACCCATACACCCATTTTTGCTTCACCTCTTCGGACAAGACAGACATGTTTCGAAACCTGGCTGCTGCAACCCTCTTCCTGACCCGGTATGGCGGAAAGAGTTGATTGTGCTCAAAGCGAACGCTACATCTCAAAGTGCGTTATGAATCCAGATCCATCACCCATGGCATCGGTCAACGGCATTAATGCGGGACGTGCAGCCTTTTGGAGTTCCGCGCTGTTTCCGCGCTCGGAATTGCTGGAGAGTCCTCCGTTTCCCGTCGAGAGCGGCGGGGAATTCGCCGAGGTCTAGCGCTTCTCCACACATCTTCCCCAATATGCCGACTATGATGAATAAGTGTTGGATAGTTTGTCTCGCACATCAACTTGAGAGTCTGGAGGAGCCTGGTCCATCACAATGATTATCGACCAAGTCCTCAAGACGTTTCGCGACAATTTCTTATTGTTCGTACTTTCAGGTATCGTGGGATGCGCAGTGTACAACAAGCTTGCTGGTGGTTTACGTGGAGTCCCAGGCCCGTGGATTGCAGCATATACGGATCTGTGTAGTAGCATTTGCAAAAAGGAGGATGGCGGAAGTGAAGGGCCAGAAGACCGCCGACGCTTCATCGACCGACGGGCCAGCAAAACGAGACTTCCTTTCTCGATTCACGGAAGCCAGACAAAAGGATCCATCCTTCATTTCGGAAGAGCGAGTGCTCGCCCTTACGGTTGCCAACATGTTTGCGGGCTCGGACACCACCGCGATCACCCTGCGAGCGGTCTTCTACAACCTACTCAGGAATCCTTCGACGATGAACAAGCTGCTTCAAGAACTCGCGGAGCAGTCCAGCACTTTCACGCGGACTGACAAGCTTGTCAGGTGGGAAGAAGTTAGAGAACTCCCATATCTGAGCGCTGTCGTCAAAGAAGCTCTTCGCTGCCATCCCGCTGCCGGGCTTCCCCTGGAAAGAGTCGTTCCGCCTCAAGGCGTCACCGTGGCTGGGAAATTCCTTCCCGCGGGCACCATTGTTGGCTGCAGCGCCTGGGTTGTCCATCGCAATGAACGGATCTTCGGTCCTGAACCTGCAGCATTCCGCCCGGAGAGATGGCTTGAGGGCAACGTACCCTCAAACAAGACCGACATGAACAACTTCCTGTTCTCCTTCGGTGCTGGAGCAAGGACATGTATCGGAAAGAACGTGAGCCTCCTCGAGATCTATAAGCTCGTGCCAGCGGTGTTGAGGACCTTTGAGGTGAGTAGTCCACGTCTGGAATAAGATTGTCGAATCTGACCTTCCAAACAGCTACAACTCGTGGACCCCGAGGTTCCGTGGAAGCTGCATAACGCGTGGTTTGTCAAGCAGAGCGAGTTCAGGGTGCGTTCAAGACCAGGGACACTCCGCTATAGGGGGACTCGTATCGATACTGGGCTCACGTGTGGAATTGCGACATTCGTGAGCAGGTGCAAAGATAGCTTTATGTGTAACGAGTGCTGGAGCGTCTTGCAATATCTGCCAAAACGACCGAAAATTCAAGACATGCCTTCAGAGCTCAATAAGGTACCAAACGACACTTGGGATGACCATCTCCGTTTTCCGCCGCTTTACGTTTGGTGACAATACCTTGCAGACGCACCTATTTACTTCTGAAACCTGAGCTGAATGTCATCCTGCGCTGCTCAATGAATATAGATGGCGCGCAAGCATTATGAAGACGTAGTGGACATTTGTATCATGTAAGTTACTAACAAGCTCTTTTTGGTGCTATCTACGAGGTAGTCCGAGCTGCGTTGAACCGAGTCGGCAAAATACCATATACGACGTCACCTGCCCTTTGGAAGCAAGTAGACCAAGACCGTCCTGTTTCCTGCGCTCCCCGTGAGCTCGTCATTCCCATGGAGAGACGCGTGTTCTCCAATCTACCTCACCGGTCCTGTGCTCAGACGAAGTCGATGACCGAAGCGGTAGCTCGAGGCTGCGAGGATCATCGCCACACCTACAATGGCAGCCTGAGTCCCAAAGCTGGCATCATAGCCAACCTTTGCGCCCCACGGTTGCTGGAAGTAGCCGATGCTGAAGCCGCCCATTGCACGGGCAAAGTTGATCCAGCCGGCCACCTCGGCTGGCGCCGTTGGATACGAATCGACAGCGTACGCGGTGATTGCGACTGATGCAAGCATAATGCCGAAAGTGTACATGCCCCAGCCGAAGATGATAGCGGCCACGGAGAGGTGCTTGAACAGTGCCTCACCGACAAGGATAAGGCCGGGGATCATGAAGACGCCTGCGACAAAGACTGTGATCAAGCGGGCCTCCGGTTCGAACACGCCCTTGTGTTTGTGGACATAGCGCCGGGCAAGGAAGTCGTTGAAGAAGTGGCCGAAGACCTCTCCGATGAAGACTGCAACGATGGGAATGAAGTACAGGTATCCTACGCCTTTGTTGTCGTATCCGTAGCCGCCATAGAGTGCGGGAGTCGCGAATAGGATCGTGGTAGTGATGTTGATACCAATGGACCACATGAAGATCAGAAGGCTACAGTCTCTGTAAGCACGGCTTGCGCGAGAAGGTCTGCACTACCACTTACTAGGTAACGAAAACAAGCACCAAGGCCGGCTTGGTGAGGGTGTAAAAGTAGATGCCGAAGGACTTGGCGAATGATTCGTAGTAGGCGCGGTGATTCTTGATCTCCCAGATTCCCAGAATGCGCGAGATTCTGCCAGCAAAGCCCGATGGGCGGTCGGGGTGCTCATTGTGGTGCTTCTCACGGTTGTACCACGTCTCATCCTGATTCTTCTTAATACAAGTAGCATGTTGTAAGGTACGGAGGACTTCTTACCACAAATGCCAGAATTAGGCAGAGTTCGATACCAATGACCCCGACGCACATCCAGTATACTGCGGGCGAATTGGCCGTCCCGGCGACAACAAAATTGGCAAGACAAGGTCCGAGGTAAGGAGAGGCAATATAGAGACATGCCCATAGTCCAATCTTCCGAGCCCTCTCGTGGAAGAAGAACATGTCTTTGATGAACGCGATCGAAATGGTCTGGCCAGACGTGATGAAGAATCCAGTCAGAGCCCGCATGGCGAAGAATATCTCAAAGGTTGGAGCCACGGCGGCGGCGATGGAGAAGACGAGACCCGCGACTGCTGTCCAGAACAGAACGGGGGCGCGGCCAAAGATGGAGGTCAAAGGTACCCAGAACAAGCCACCAAGGCCCCTGAAAGATAAGAGTCAACAAGGTTCGACGTAAGTGGGCGAACGACGACGCGTACATCATCAGCACGTTGATGCTGTTTGGCTGTTCAATCGTGAAGATCGAAGTTTCCCATTGTGCAGCCTGGAGAAATATCGTGGCTGTTCCAGCAGCAGATGTGAAGTCGGCACACAGTGCTGCCCATGCAATGGTGAGCAGGATGAGATGCTTCTTTGTCGATGACCAGTTCAGGGGATCGTTCGGATCGTCGGTAGGCTGCGGAAGTAGCACAGTCTTGATAGCCAAAATTCAGTAGTTGCCCACCAGGAGTGAATAAGAGCAGTCTTACATGACCATCTTTGGCCAAACGCAGACCGCTATTCTCGGCGCCTTCGATATCGAGTAGCACGCCGCCGTTGGCTCTGGCCGCGGCAGGAAACGCCTCGACAGTGTGGATGTGCTTGAGGACATTCTCGTCCTCAATAGCAGCAGTTGTATGTTTCTCCATGAGTCCGTTTGGTCGACGGGATAGTTTCCAAATCCTCGCAAAGGGAAGAAAGACTGCTTGCGTCAATATGAAGCACAGCAGTGGTAAAGAGCAAATAGGGCCCCTCGTTCCGCTTTTAGTACTTGTCCGCAGGGTGGAACTCTTTCCGATAACAAGGTTCGTCAACCAAACCTCCGCGTTACTCCACTGTCTTGCAATTTCACTTGCCAGGGGTGCGGGGCGCCCATGGGGTATCGAATCTGGCCACGAGCCATCGAGTTTGGGCAATTTGACGGGGACGGTATTTCGGGCGAGTTCCGAGCATTCCGTCGAGAATTTCCAGTCTTGAGACATCCAATCATTGTTCTTGGCTGCCTTGGCTTTGTACAAGCAATCAGTCTGGACCCATCTGTGGCTAATCAAATAAATGTAGCTAGATCAGCCCGATGCATTCTATGGGATTTCGGGGTTTATCTGCAAAGCTAACGTGGACATCTAGTTTCATCAGAACCGGTACGCAGTAGCATCAAGTGGTAGAATGAATGATTTGGTAAGTCTGTGTTCGTCTCCCTACCCACCATCCGAGTGCCTGGATACGAGCAGTCTAGTCCATTGCGCAGTCTCACCGCACCACTTGCTAAAGTCGGACTTTCGCGTGGCACGTTGAAGGTGAGGCCAGACAGAAGGAAACCGCTACTCACTAGCAATGCAGCTTTGCCAGCCCACAAGATGATCCATGACGGACAAGTACAGAGCCATTCGGTCCGCCGCCAAGTGATCCTGACATGGCGCTCCCGGTGCGGAGCAGCCACGGAAGTGACCGCCATGCGAGTCTCACCACTGCTCATGAGAGCATACACTGCGTCCGGCTGACGCCGCACGTTTCCGAGCTCAGCATTGACCCAGCAAGTCTTTTTCGACTCCGATCAGGGGCTACAATCGACCAGTCTATACGGTCGCAACATCACGGAAGAGAAGTCGAAGCCGCCAGGTATCGTTCCGTCTGTAAGTCCAGACAATTTCGACAGGTTGTTGATTTATGGCGTGATGTGCCGGCACGACCGTGCAATGTGGCCTCGCCGTGACCTGGGTTCTTTTCCGGGACCGGTAATGCGTCCGCTGTCATGCCAACTGAGCAGTCTTCCAGTGCTATGGTCTACTCCAGATATGACTTTTGAGGACTATAGACCGCCTTTTCCCGTACCCTCATAGCAGTAGCGGTCAGTGAATGAGACCTGGTTGGGCATCAATTACTACAAAGCATCAGGATAGCCAACTATACCGGACTTGGACGACACAAATGTCGTTGATGGCTGAGGATAGCAGTCTTTCTCTCTCCAGCAATTGGAGCTGTGCGCATTAGACGTTGGTCCGCGAGCGTTTTGATGCGACGACACTGAGTTGCGTGGCTCGATTGGTCTGAGCTGGCTGCGCTCTTTACAGTCCCGACGTTCGCTCGAGGTAGCCGACAACACTTTGACTAGTCCATCAAGCATAGCGCGTGGTCCGGGGCAGCCAGCCTTCCATGAGCAACCCCGATAGAGTTTGGTTTGAGCAAGCTGCAGACGTGACCAGGCCAAAACATCCCCACGGTTTTGAAAGCTAGCACGCAAGTGGTTAGGTTCAAGGCAGTCCGCCAGTTCTTTGAATACCGACCTCGGAACAAACCTCTCGGGATCCTGGAAAATCGCTCCGCTCACGAATTTGCAGTACGATTAGAATGAGTGCTGCGTGGCCAACTATCAATCAATCAACCCCCATATCAAGTGGCGGAGCGACCCTCGAGACAACGACTAAATACCGTATTGACAGCTGTTGCGCCGCCTACAAACCCTCCTCGGCCGTTGACACAGTCTAAGTCCCCAACCAGCCGTGCGTCCTGACCCAGCAACGGAACCAGAGATCAAGAAGATGTCCTCTGAACAAGTGTTGCGGGTGACGATGTTCAAGATACCGGATGCGGAAGACAGAGAGTCCTTACTGTCCAAGTACACGCAAATGAAGAGAAAGGCACTCAAGGTATCGACTGTCGATAGTGTCCTGGAGATGGAGTCATTGACCGAGTTTGAACAGGACGGCAGACCATACATCGTTTCTGTGGAGGCTGGACCTGCGATCGAAGATCCGAGGAACCAAGGCTACACCATAGTGGCGAAGAGTACGTTCGCAAACATGGCCGACTTTCACTACTACGACAAGGAGTGCTCGGCACATAAGGAGCTCAGGGCATACATTGCTACCATCAGCAAAGGATTTCTGATGATCTACTATCAGCCTGTGGTTTGAAGAAGTTTCTTGACGTAGTAGGAAGCAGAAGTGTGGGATTGGAATACGGTGTAGGTGCTTTCAGATAATTGCCTCAACCCAGCAGAGGCACCACAATTTTGAATGCGACGATTTGTGAGAAGTAGATATGAGTACATATGTCATGTTGAGGCTGGGGGCCAGTGAGTAAGGTAGCGTCGCCTACGTCTTAGAACGGTCTGTTGGTAAGGATTGCGATTCGCTATATAAGGCCGCAAGCAAGTTCCAGCATGCCGTAATCAATGTCCAGCTCCGTTGGTGATAATGGCGTTCGGATCAGTGGCGCGGAGATGGTCTTGCGGATTTGGGGCTTTCTTCGGCCTGATGACCGGCAATACGCCGAGGGCACTCTGGCGCGGCAAGACTCCTGCGTTCTCGAAAGTGCGGAATGTTTCAATCCAGCTCTCGTATGTGTCATCATACCTCTTCCAGCCCATCTTGCGAGCCTTTGATGCTGTCCCGACGGTCGACCATGCTTTCCCCACAGCCCAGTCGAAGAACCCCCAAGGACCGTATTCGAAGACATCGGGGCTACCCCCGTACTTGGCGCAGACCTTGTCCCACACTTCTTTCTTGTCCTTGGCCCAATCTCCCATCTTGAACGCATTGGACATCTTGCCATCCAGTCCGGGCGTGCTCCAGTCTCGGACGTCTGGGATCTGCGTAGGGGTAAGCTGAACCGCCTCCATATTCCTGCTGGTTTTCTGCACCTATATCGACACCGTAGTACTGTCCGATCTTGGGCCAAAAATATCGCCAGACATAGACGTCACCATTGACGTGCGTGAAGGCTTCGTTCTTTGTATGCTCTTCAGTGACAGCCCAGACACTCATATCTGCCAAACTCGGAGCGTAAGAGTTGTCATCGACCGAGTTGTAAGAAGAACTCGTTTCCGGGAAACACGGGCACCGTGCCAAGTTCGCGACAGCAGAGGATGTAGAGCGCCAGTGTGAGAGCCTCGGACATGCCGTTTCCTGGAATGATGGTCAGCGGGAGTCCAGCTCTTTTCAAGCCGGAAGTACTAACGAGCAGGGGTGAAGCCGATGATTGCGTGTGGACGGATGATATCGTATGACCAGGTACGCTTGGCAGCCAGGGCAAACAGGAAATCCTCCTGCGGATAGTAGAAGTTCTGACCGTAGTCTTCATAGCGCGGCATTTCTTCGTGGACGGGAACTTCAACGGGTCCAAGATGAACTCCATAGTGCTTTGCTGGACGTCAGCGAGAGCGAGCAAGACGGGCCTTGTCGCCAATAGAGACCAACCTTTCCACCAGTCTGCAAACAGATTCGTTGAAGCAATGGCGCGACAGTGTCAATGGCAGTGAGAAATTTCTCAAAGAGTGGCGTATTGAGCGCCTTTAGCTGTGAAAAATCGTCGACGTGGACGTAAGATGTGAAGAAGGCGTGCGTGACGTCGCCGCATAGCTTGCGCATTTCCGCGATGAGCACCTCGGCCGGTCGGAGGAAGTCGAGGGCGATGAACTCGATTCTTGGATCTTGCCAATAATTCTTCAGAGGGCTTCTTGACGTAATGACAATGCGAGACCTGTAAAGACGATCAGCAGTGATAAGCAGCAGCGTGGAGTAACACTACGGTACCATTCTGTCTTGGGAGTTCGGATTAGATGCTCAATAATTGCGTTGCCGCTGATGCCATTGGCGCCGGCCACGAAGGCCACCTTTGTTTGCAGTCCCATGATTAGACTCGAGGTGAGGTGAGGTGTGATCGACTGGCTTGGAATTATGCCGCAGCCAAAGCTATCTATATACACCTCGTTGCATACTTCCACTGCCCGCGTTGCATCAACGGGTCTTGCCCCGCAATTGCGATTCTGGGGCTTCCATGTTTTCCCCGGGCGACGGAATTCACTTTCTTCGTTTCCGTGAGTGTTCGGCTTGCTCCGGGGAAGGGGTGGAATTACCGCTTCTACACTCGCATGGAGAATTCGGAGATGAAAGCATGTGAGCCGTGGGCATGCTGTCGATCCATGGTCCTATTGTTGTTATTTTGGACAGGCAGCTCGGAAGCTTCGAAGATTCTTGGGCCAGGCATTTCATCCTTTGAACGCAATGATTTACCAGAGTCATCAGGTATTAAAGTACTCCAAAGACGCAACGCTCACGGACATACTGTTGGACTACAACCTGAACAGCACGCCGCCTAACAAGCCAGCTATCATCGATGGCCCTTCCGGCGATGTTGTCTTCACTTACGAGAGCTTTAGGGGCGCTGTCAGGCGCGTAGCCCACCATCTGCAAACGGAACTTGGTATTCAACCTGGTACCGTCATAGGCATTGACATTTTTCAGCAGGGGCTGGGTCTGAAGGGAATGTATACGCCAAAGACAGTCCTCGCGCTTGTGGTACCTCTTTTCCATCTTCTGGGCCTCGCTGGTTTTTCTTGTCAATTCATTTGCATGGTAAGTCGACGAAAGACGCACGCTGTACTTCATTCTGATCTCCATCCGAGGGCGCGCCAATTGTGGCTTTTCGCAGATTCGAGATGTCTTTGCTCGTTCCTGCAATCAAGCGAGACCAAGGTCAGTCTTTGGCTTTCTGCTCAAAGTTGTACTGGACTGACACTAGCCAGTCACTCATATTCCCCTCGTACCTCCTATTGCGCTCGAGTTTCTGCGCAACCCAATTGCCACAAGGTGACTACACCTCGCTGCAGTGTCTCGCCAATGCCGCCGCTCCTTTGAAGCAGAGTCTTGCAGACGAGATAGCCGCCCGCCTTGGTTGCGTCGTTACACAATGGTATGGTATGACGGAGGCCAGTCCCAGTGTGGCTTCGCAACGGGAAGACGAGGTCCACATTCGGGGAAGTATCGGCCGCATGTTACCGGGCATGGAGCTGAGAATCATTGATGAAGACGGCAAGGGTAAATCTGGTCTTGACATCAACAAATCTATGCTACGTCTGGCTGATCCTTCGTTACACAGACTGTGCTGTGGGCGAGTACCTGATCCGAGGACCAAACGTAATGCAAGGCTATGTCGAAAACAAGCAAATGCCTATGAGTGCGTTTACAAGGGATGGATTCCTGAAGACTGGAGATATAGGGCATATTGACAAAGACGGATATTGCTTCCTCGTGGACCGCGCTAAGGAGATGATCAAAGTAAAAGGGTGGGAACTGTCCCTCCGATGACGCAAATCCTTTGGCCGCCCCCATGCTAACACTCGCTACAGCAACCAAGTTGCCCCAGCAGAGCTCGAAGCATTGCTACTATCACATCCTTCCGTCAATGATGCAGCTGTGTGCGGCCTCTACAACGAAGACCGCACGTCAGAAGTCCCGATTGCGTACATTTCCACCGACACAACGGACGCCGGCGAACAAGCAAAGCTCAAGGAGGACGTCCGACAATTGGTCCACAAGCAGGTCGCAAGTTACAAGAGGCTCCATGGGGGTATACACATACTTCCCGTCATTCCTAGAAAGTGAGTTTGAGCACTAGTTCTTACCGGATTATTAGGCATCGCTGATATCTTTGCAGCGCTTCTGGTAAGATCTTGAGGCGTCTTCTTCCAGCGAATATGGCCGGGCAGGCGCAAGGGGCCTCCAATACGGCCAAGGCACTCATATCTGCAAAATTGTAGCGTTCGCAGCATGCTGCTGGTTTCCAAGCGCACACGTGAGGTTCAAAAAATGAGACAGCGTTACGTAGGGGCACAGAATTCACGTCTTTTTTCTACTTTGTGTCTCAGTACTGCTGCTCACCAAGCCCGTGTCTAAGTACGTCACCGGCCCCAAAGTCGGCCCCAAACAGGCCATCCAGATGTCCTGCATCGAGAAAGGAGTAGTCCATATCATCATCTCCAAACGTGATATCATTGCCAGAGATCGTGCGATGTACGAGGACTCTCGAGGCAGCTGTGACACTCAGATCAGAGAGTGTTCTGTCCACGAAGATCAATTGGAGACTTACCAACACAGATCTGACCGGAATTGGCCAGGAAGCCGGCGCCAACACTAAACAGCTTGTCAGTTCACATTGTGTAGACACTGCGAGTATACACCGACCTTCCGACGGCTAGGTCGAACGGAGCATCGTCGAAAACAATGGCCGGTGACTTTCCGCCCAGCTCCAGAGTGACTTTCTTCAGGTTGCTTCTGGTCGCCGCTTCTTGTACTGCCTTACCACCAACCACGGAGCCGGTGAAGCTGATCTTCTGGATGTTCATATGAGACGCCAGAAGGGATCCCGTCTCCTGACCACCGCTGATAAACTGCACAACGCCTGGCGGGAATCCGGCTTCTGCGTACAATGGGCCGAGCGCAAGAGCACCGAGCGGAGACTTCTCGGATGCCTTGAATGTAAACTGAGGTTGTCGAAGCGTCAGCTGGGCTATCCGCGGTCCGTGATCCGGTTATGGGCAACAGCTCTTACTGTGTTTCCGGCCGCGAGTGCTGGAGCGATTTTCCACCCAATGTACATGAACGTTGCATTCCAACTCGCGCTCCCCGCGCTGTTTGTTTTGATGGTCAGCAAAGCGCTATTTGAGAAGAGAGAAAACTAACCATACTCCTAGCGGTTGGTAGGATACAATCTTAGTGAAACCATTGTCGGCGGGATATGACTCCCCACTGATTTTATCGGCCCACCCAGCATAATCTGAATCCAGGGTCGTTAATGACCACGCAATCTTTTGCCAGGAGCGCGCTGCCTTACATCGGTAGACTTGACACATGTGTGCGAGGTCGAAATATGTTATGCCAGCTACGGGACGTCCGCTGGGCAGCGACTCTAGACGAGCAAGCCTCGCGGCGTTCTCCTCAACCAGGGCGGCAAATTTGAGCATGCATTCTGCACGCTGTCCTCCAGTATACTTGGCCCAGGGGCCAGTCCGAAACGCTTGTGTTGCATTCGCTACCGCGGCATCAACTTCGAGCCGCCCTGCGGTCTCCACGTGCGAGGACACGACCGAGTCGTCCACAGGATTGACAAGAGTCAACGTCTGTCCGCTACGACTCGCAACATACTGGTGACTTGTCAGTCTCAGCCAGGTGGATACAGATTGTTTTAACTTTGCTCACTTCGTTGTTCAAAAACGACTTGGTCGGTACGCCCTCCATGGCGAGAATGTATTCACTAGGAACGAGTAAAGCCCCCTGTGATATTCAAATTGTATCTTCCCAACAACATAATAAATGCAGCTCCCCCTGTCCTTTTGCAGTACGGAACAGCTCCGTTTCTGCTGATCTTGCGCCGTACTCCCGACCGAGGTACGGTCAGATGGACGCGAATGATGGAGTAACCCCAGCACTAGCGAAGTCGTGCATGTTTTGCGGAGAGAATTGGGGTTCTCGGACCGACCACATACGGAATATCGGGACTTCTTCCGAATCCGATGTTTATTCTCCACCATTGGGGACACAGTGCACGCTCTACATGCGCCCGTTGTAACTCTCGTAGGATGATGGTTCGTACGAGCTAGCCGTCAGTCAGTAATCAGGAGATTCTTGAAAGATCTCCAATCCAGCCTCATAATTTAATGGCGGCCGCATCAACAACCACGGAACTCGTTCAGATACCGCTCGCCGTGCCGTTCTCGGATTTCATTGCCACTTTTCAGACAGCTTTCCTGCCCGTCCTACTGTCGCAACCGGGTATCATTTTGGTACTAACGGGCGAGACACTATCTAAGAGCGACTCGGAGCCTATCGCGGTCTCGTTGACTCAATGGGAAAGCATGAAGGCACATGAGCGATTCCTAGCTAGCCCGGCCGCTGGTCCATTCTTCCAGAAACTCCAGCCTCTAACCCGTGGGCCGCCGACGATCGAGCACTATCATCTCGGATCGGTGAGTGGCGAGCAACTTGGCTGCAATTATACCCGGGTGTCGAAGCACAACTATGCAAGCGCTGAGGAAGCGCGCAGCCGTCTCGAGGAAAAGCTGGAACACGAGCAAAACGACAGACATGGACAGCTGGCTGGAAGATGTACCGAGGTTGAACAGCGTATCGCAGTGGTCCAATTTGGAGGGCTCCAGGAACATACTGGACGGAAAGGTCCTGAGGTGATGGACCCGTCGGTGGTGGAAGACTACCAAGTCAGATGGCACAGCAGAGGAGAGGCAAAGTTCTCGGCATCTCTATAGGTCCAGACAGATGTTCGCAATGGGCATGCCAGGATGGATGCATGTACAGGGTAGTGTCAGCCAAGGTCATCTATTATATGCCGTGTCGTGTGTTCCGTGTTATGGGCATAATTCATCAGGCCTTGCAATTGCACACCACGCGCAAGGATGTAGTAAGATCACGTGTCCCGCTCTTGTCAAGGAGTCGTACCGTACTATACAGTACTTGAACATGATCGAACACGATCGGCGAATTCCGGGGGCCATGTCTGGAATATCTGGGGGCGCGGGGCCGAGAAAGCCTTGAACAAGATTTCCGCGATCGCAGGCATCTTTCCGAAAAGCAGTCGCCGTTCCCCAGCCGCCGCGGCATCTCCGTGGCCAGAACACTTCTGGCAACATCAAGAACACTAGAACTACTTGTACCTTGCCCGAATTGCAGAGAAATATACGGCGTCTCCATTCTGTTAGAGAGCCAGAATTGCCCTCTTTGCTTTCGTTTCACCGCTACGCAATGCCTGCACAATGCAAGATCGACGTGATAATTGTTGGTGCTGGCATGGGCGGACTTAGCGCAGCTCTTGCCATCACGGAGGCAGGACATAACGTCACAGTCCTGGAACAAGCCGCAGAATTCGTTGAAGTAGGTCATCTTCACCCAGAACCAGCGTTCGTACCATGCGATTACTGATGTATTGACCCAGATCGGCGCAGGAGTGCAGGTCCCGCCAAACTCGTCGAGGGAATTGATACGCTGGGGACTTGGACCGCAGATGGATGCTGTAGCGTCTAGGCTAAGCCGCATCAATTACCGCCACTGGAAGACCGGCATTCCCCAAGGCCACACGGACATGAAGAGGATGCCCAATGATTACGGAGCACCGTACTGGCAAGTCTATCGTCCCGACTACCACAAGGTCCTCTACGACAACGCCATTGCAAGAGGAATCACAATCAGGAAAGGACAGGTGATTGCCCAGTATCGTCCAGAGGAGCCGAGCGTTGTTCTACAGTCGGGGGAAGTAGTCTAAGGAGACTTGATAGTGGTGCTCATGCTCGACTACCACGGCCTTCGATCGGCGGGCACAATGCGTGACGTCGGATCCGGCGAATTAGTCGATCGTCTTGTCCAGCAAATCAGGATCGCTTCGAAGGGGCATGGCGGTCGCCTCGCTATACAGGTCATCGCAGCGATTGACGCTCTCAGCAATGGCCTTGCCAGTGCTGGATCCGAAGACATTAAAATCAAGGTTCCCATGCTAGGCGTTCTGACAATCCGTCGCCGGCCAGACAGTGACAGGCAGACGACGCCCGAGTGTTCGTTCAGGACGAACGAACAGAACTATCAACCGCAATTGGCTTCAGAACTCGAGTATCCGCTGCAAGATCAGGGCATGTCGATAAGCTACGACCTGTCGATTGGCACCGGCCTTTCAGACTCGAGCCAGAGCTACCAGATGCAGAGCTGGTCCGAAGATCACAACCTTACCGGGCCAAACATGCAGTTTGATTTCTCGGACCTGGATCTGGCGTACCCGTGGCCCGTAGATATGGACGCCGAGTTGAGGACAGGACAGTACTGAGCGCAAATTTTGCACAGACACACCATCGAACACCTCCTTTTCCTGCGACATTCCAAGTACCACGAAGTTTGGAGCTCTCTTAACCTGCCGACGTTGCTCGAAGATCAGGTCTCATAACGATGCTGATTTCCGTAGTCGCCGATTTGAACGCAGAGGGGCCTGGATTAGGCACCAACATAGGAATTCTGGTCTTCTTCTGTTTGCGAGGGCCAGGGGTTGGAGGGAAAGATAGGGCGGCAGGTGACGCTGTCAGAGGTGTTCCGAAAGCACAGATGCGTCTTTATTATTGGATGATGTCTTCTGTCGGGAAAGGAAGTGAGAAGACAAGGATGGGCCCGAAGCGGCAGCGTCAGAACCTTCGTCGGATCCAAAACAGAACGATTCATTATCGGACGCGTTGTCCCAATCTCCAATCTCCAGAGTACTGAGTGTAGAGATACATTACACCAGGGAAGTACGGTAATGCCACCCGTCTTATCCTCAGAAAGTACAGTAATACCAACCGTGTCATTCTCGTAAACTACAGTGACTCATCTGTGTCATCCTCAGATACAGT
The DNA here is from genome assembly GCA_025642025.1 of Rhododendron ferrugineum. NCBI lineage: Eukaryota > Viridiplantae > Streptophyta > Magnoliopsida > Ericales > Ericaceae > Rhododendron > Rhododendron ferrugineum. Next base: position 2,771 of record JAOTQK010059076.1, on the reverse strand, counting down.
ACTAAAGTGTTATCCGACTTACCACTCAAATCCTCCTCGCAATTTGTCCTCGCAATCTGTCCTCGCAATCTGGCTCACCTCGTAACGAATACTTGAACAAAACGCCTACCACATCGGGCACTCCATCTTTGGCTACGAACTCATTCCTTCGCAATGGAGCACATCATATCGCAATTTGGTGTCAATCAAACAACTCCAGAGAGAAATAGCGCTCTGGACAGGATGCTTCAGTCTCCAAAGCTTGAGCTTGCTGTCACTCTCCTGTCCTACAGTGTACTTTTCACGTTCGGTTCACGTCGGAGTGCACCAAAGTTCTTCGCCCATATCAGGGACGACACGACCAGAAGAATCAGCAACTTCATACTAGCCGTGCATATTCTGGGCAGCGTAGTTGAGCTGGCCATATGGTACACGCGCGTCCACCTGCCTCAGCCTGCTGATGCATTTGATCTGGCCCTCTGTATTGTACACACCACCACCAGTTTGTGGCTGATCAAATACGAACGCAAGGGCAATCCAATGTTAATCCGTAAGTCTGCTGGTACTGCGTGGGAGAACTAAGCTACGGATACTGACCTTATTTCTAGGGCCAGCTTTCCAGTCATTGGCTGCAATGCGAATGATCCTGACATCACTTTCCTGGGCGAGAAAGGACGTCTCCATGCAAAAGGCCTCGATCAAGAGCCTCGACGCATTCCTCTACATTCGCGTGATGCTGAAAGCTGTATTAGCGCTGGCTTCGGCCGGTATTCTCCCTTCCACGGCGCAGTCTGGAGTCTACAAGTGAGGAGCAATGGTTCCTGATGGGATGCCTGGCTAACGCCTCCGGCAGTCTTTCTATCGCCGTCTCATTCATTGTGACGTTTGCCGAGAGCGGACTATCTCACGGAGCGTTGTGGTATAGTCTTCTGACTGTGGCCATCATGATGCTCAATCATTGGGTTACTGTCCAAGCTACGGCTCCCCGAACGAGGTAATTTCATGGAAAAGTACCCTTCTTCCAAGCTGATTTGAGCCTATGTATCGTCTCCCTATCCTCAACAGGCTGGCAGTGGACACCTGCAAACTCGCTGGTTTCGCGGAGCTGAGCACGCTTCGATCGTCAGGGAGTGTAGAAAAGAGTGAAGAAGCGACCAAGTAAGAGGGAGTAGGTGGGAATGCGAAGCCACAGCAAAGGAGAAGCAAGTTGCGAAAGGTCAGCATGAGACGAGAGAGTGATCTGGAAGAGTCGAGCATCATCAAAGGAAGCCCGCAAGAGAATGTGACTGTAGACTGTCTTGCACGTAGCTAGAGGGGTACCGAGAGGATCGAGAGATGAGATAGAGTATCGACGCGTAGGGCTGTACCATCACAAGTCCGAGAGTAGAGTGCAAATCCGAGTAGTCTCGTACTTTCAGCCACGTCGTAGTCCATTCGACGTGGTCGAATATCAGCCACATGGTCAACAGGTGTAACGATATCGATCGCGAGTGGAGAAAAAGTAGTTTGGAGAAGTCTGCCTCGGCTTCTTTGCCGAAGCGGGGGATTTGGGGAAGCGTCCAATCCGTTGTGGACTACATTATTGGCAGTCGTCGTCTTCTATTCGGCATTGTGGGTAGTTGGCATGAGGACGACACTGTAACTATGCAGACACTCGCCACGCAACTGGCCCTGTCCCCAAATTCGCGCGTCAATGACTACTGGCCCTCCTGGCCACAGGCATGGAGGAAGAGATGACAGCCGCTGTCGAGGAGCAAATCGATGCAAAGGATGTTCCCGCAGCACCACGAGTCGAGGGATTTGACCAGGATCAAGACCCGTGCAATGCGCGGAACTGGTCACCGCTGCGCAAGGCCTCCACGGCAGCAATCGTCAGTGGCATTGGATTTGCATGGTGCGTTTTGCCACACCTCGGCCGCGGTCCGCCGACTGATACTCTGTGAAGCACCATGGCCGCGTCCATCTTCGCATCAGGACGAGAAGAGATTGCTGCAGAGTTCCACACGTCTGCAACTGTATCAATCCTAGGCATTTCGTCGTTCAACATCGGCATGGCTTTTGGCCCGGTCATTGCCTCTCCGCTGAGCGAGACCTTTGGTAGGAGGGCAATCTATCTCATCGTGCTACCTTTCTTCGCCTTTTTCGTCCTCGGAGTCGGCTTTTCTCAAAGTCTCGCCTCGATCGTCGTGTGCAGGTTCTTCGCCGGTACATTTGCGAGTCCCAGTGTTGCGATAGCGAGCGCGACGATCGCCGATGTTTTTGCACCGTCTGAGCGAGCTATTCCTATGATACTCTACTATACCACCCCGTGGCTTGGCTCTCTAGTAGGGTGAGCATGTTCGGTACATCAACAGAGCATTCAGGTTTGAGCTGACAACGTATTTAGTCCGCTCGTGGGAGGATTTGTGGTTCAAGGCAAAGGCTGGCGCTGGACCCAATGGACATCGCTCTTCTTCGCCATCGCATTCCTGATACCAATCTTGCTAGTCCATGAATCATACAAAAAGATACTCGTCGAACGCCGCGCAAGACGACTTGGTCTCGAGCACCGAACAAGATCAGGAGGGTCTGTCCGTGGACAGATACATATGTTCCTTAGAACAAGTCTTGGTAGACCGGTTATGATGCTCTTCACCGAGCCGATCGTTGCTCTGCTTTGTCTGTACATGGGCTTCCAATTCGGACTCCTGTACTGCTTCATCGTCGCAAGTCCGTATGTCTTTTCATCCGTATACGGGTTCGACCTTGGAGCGCAAGGACTTTCTTTCCTCGGCTTCTGTGTTGGCTGTCTC
>JAOTQK010059055.1:0-12202 GCA_025642025.1 Rhododendron ferrugineum | reverse complement strand
GTGGATGTGTGTATGCGGGTGGTATCGAAATGGGTTGGCATTAGTTATACAAGTGAGTGAATTGGTCTTGTGAGAGAGGGGAGGGGGTGGGTGAGGGGAGAGAGAGGAGAGAGTGGGTTTTCTCCTTTGTTAGAGCATTCCCAATGGGGGATGGAAACCAAGTTGTATACCTATAATACAACCCAAATGCGAAAAAAACATGCTCCAATGGGGATTTAAAATGGCACAAATGGGGTTGTAAAATGGCACAAATGGAAAAGGAGATGGATATTTCCATCCCCATATGATTACAACTATAATTGATAGGTCATCAACCCAACTGATTCTACCAGATTTTTGGACAGCCGGAGTTACCTGATTTCGTCGGAAAGTCGCCGAATTCTACAAGAACACGCCGGAAACTAATTTCAGAGAGGGGTTCGATCGTCGTCGCCGTCAGATTCAGCATTGACGGCGAGGGCTAGGGAACCGGCGGCGGAGAATTTTGTCAATTTCAACTTCTTTGAGGAGGAGTTCCAGGTCCAGCTCGCCCTGGCGATCAGTGTCTCCGACCCCAATTCTTGAGACGATCCGGAGAATGCGCAGAAGAAGGTCACCAAGTTGTGTGCCTTCCAAAACCCTCGTCGAGTCCCTTTCCCATCGCTACTGGGGGATTCACGATAAAACCAGAGGAGAGAGCTCTGGTTTGTAGAGAGAGAGAGAGAGAGAGTAAAGTTGGGATTTTAGGAAACGACAGGGGCAACGGGTCTTTGATCCGACCGTTGCCCAACGGATCTTTTGATCAACGGATCAAATTAAAGCAATAGTCTTTTATTTTTCCTACCTATAAATATGTGTGTTTTTAACAGGATTTTACACTACAAAAAAATTCCTCCCTTCTCCACAAATACCCTCCAAAAAATTAGTGTATCAATTATGGCAGAGGAAAGTCATAGTGCAAGAGGAAAATTGTCCAATTCCGATCAAGATGAAGCAATTTGTCATGCCTACTTGTTTGTTACTCAAGACCTGATTATCGATAACAACCAAGCACGATCTAAATTTTGGGATCGGGTTGCAACAAAATACACCGAATTCACAAATGGCGATGTACGAACGAATGCTTCTATCAAGTCTCGATGGCAACTCATCCATAAGGCTTACAACTAATATCGTGGATATTTAAGGCAAGTTCAAAGACAACATCAAAGTAGAATGCCAGAACAAAATAAGGTAACAAACTGAGGATATTATTATTATTACTATTATTATTATTTTGTTAATTAATAAAATTATTTTGTTATCATGTGTATAGATTGATCTGGTGAAGAGACATTACAAAGATACTGAGAGCAAACCTTTCTCCAATTTGGATTGTTGCTGGGCAATCTTAGAACACAGTATCAAATGGGCAGATTTAACCCCCGCCCAGTCCGACCCAAGATCTTCACAAATGGATACGAGTTCAGTCCCTCTCTTCTGATTTCTCTCAAATTCCAAACTCAGAGTCTCCTAATTTCTCTCAAGTTCGAAACACAGTGACTACAAATGCAAATAGCACTCCTACGAATGGAAGTAGTGTTCAGTCTCCAAGAAAGAGGCCTCCTGTATGTAAGGCATCAAGGCAAAATAATTGAAGACCAAAAAAAATGAAACTGATGAACGTGAATTTGTAAACTTGATGGAAAAATTCAACCAAACTACAGCTGACAAGGAAGGTAGGAGGGCTGAAATGGAAGCAAGGAGAGTTGCGGCTTTGGAAAGGAATACAACGAATGAAGAAAGGGTGGCACTTGAGGAGAGGAAGGCGGCGATGAAGGAAAAAGAGATGGAAGATAGGATTATGCAATTGGACTTGGATTTGGTTCAAGACCCCCGAATAAAGGCTTATGACCAGTATTGCAAGGTTGATATCTTGGCTAAATGGACTGCTAGCTCAAGTTCGAACGCTTATTTCCTAATATTTCCGATTATTGATTGTTGTAATTTTTTAATATCATATGTAATAGTCTTTAGCAATTACAACTTTGATGTAATTGTTGGATACTTTCAATAATAAAATGTATTTTATTTAGCTAATGAAATACATATTACAAGACGCGAAAATGAAATTCATTTTATCTAGCTAATTTCCACGACACGGGAAATGTGTTAGAAGATTTCTAGAGCAGAACCAATTGAACCTCAATCTTCCTCTCAATTACAGGCCCATAGGTGTTCAATAAGATCGTTGCGGAGCGAATGATGTGTCTCAGTTGATCGAATCCTGTGGTTATTTTTAAAGAAATCAACCAATGCAGGTGTAACATCTCTCGAGACTTGAATTAGGCTGGAAGAAAGAAGTTCATTAGTTTCATCACTAGCATCGTGATCACACTGGTCTTCAATTATCATGTTATGCAAAATGACACATGTTTTCATGATGTAGCCTAGATCCTTCTAATCCTAGAATCGCGTCGGTCCTCTCACGTACAATTGCCCAGCGTGCTTGGAGTACGCCAAATGCCCTTTCAACATCCTTGCTACATGCCTCTTGCATCCTCGCAAAGAGTTACTTCTTTCTTCCTTGCGGTTGAGAAATGATTTGGACAAGAGTCGCCCATTTTGGATAGATACCGTCAACAAAGTAGTACCCCATTTCGTACCGTTAATGACAAAATGGGCTGGAGGGCACGACCTGAACTGTGATCATCAAAGAGATGAAATTGTTCAAGCACGTTGATATCGTTGAATGACCCAAGCATGCCAAAGAAAGCATGCCAAATCCACAAATCATACAATGCAACTGCTTCAAGTGCGAGAGTGGGTTTTTCGATGCGACCGCTGAAGAAGCCATGGTAAGGAGTTGGACATTTGTCCCACTGTCAATGCATACAATCCAAGCTACCTAGCATTCCAAGAAAACCACATTGGTTGCCCACATGTAGGAGCCTTGCAGTATCTGCTTCATTTGGTTTTCTCAGGTATTCTGCTATAAAAAAGGAGACAACTCCTCTACAGAAGATTCGAAGAGAGTCAGCTGCTGTACTTTCCCCAATCTTGAGATACTCATCATGACTATCAACAAGCGTCCCGTACGCCATCATCCTCAGATCTGTTGTCATCATTTGGATACCAGAAATATTTGCAACTCCCGTTGCATCATTTCTTTGGACGAACGTCACGTCATGTTGTTGGAGTTGACTCAAGATCTTGTGAAATAAGGGTCGACTCAATCAAAAAGGTTAGCGAAACAATTTTTCGTCATAGAGCGGATACTCAAAAAAGTAATCAGCATTGATTCGTTGGTCGGCAGCAACTCTGTCACGGGGGATCCAAGCTCGACCACTTGTAGAACCAACATGACCTCCTTATTGGCGTCTTCTTTGCATTTTTCGGTACTGCCTGGCCATAATCAGTTGCGCCATTGCAATCTCGTTGTTATCGGAGGAAGATCCGTCAAATTCTCACAATAATATTCTCTGGGTTAATTGCTCATGATGAATTTTTTTTAAAAGAGAAGACTGTATATAAATTTGAGTGTGAGAATGGATAATGTGGAGGATAGGTCTATATATAGATGGCTTAAGTAAATGGTGTAGTTGAGAGTGGATGAGAGTAAATGACTAAAGTAAATGGTGTAGTTGAGAGTGGATAAGAGTTGGGAGTAAATGGCTAAAGTAAATGATGTGGTTGAGAGTTGATGGGAGTAAATGGTGTAGTTGAACTGGATGGGAGTTGGTTTCCAAATCGCTCTTATTTTTGGACGGAAGTAAAAAAAAATTACGGAATTAATTTTTTTTTAAAGTTCTCGATTATCGAATACCATAATTATTTTTTAACGAAAGTAGTACTTGAATTAGGGTTGAGAAAGTTGGGGGAAAATAAGATGGTGAAAAAATTAGTTAATTATCCATCCCTATTTTACATCTCACCATTGGAGAGGCGTGGGTTCTATTTTCCATCCAACTAACTTTTAACCACTTTCTTCATATAAAATAACTATCCATCCGAATGTATTTTACATCTCCATTGGAGTTGCTCTTAGGTGGTGGGAGATGAGAGAGGGGAGAGATGGGGATTTTGAGAAATTAGACGGGAATGGCTGGAAGAAAGAGAAATGAATGGACAAATATACCCCTCAAAATCAGTCATGTGCCCAATTTCTGTCCAAAATATTAACAGAAGCCAACAGAAGGTTGGGATTGAAACAAAGTTCAAAATGCAAGGTTAAAATTGTCCAAATTGGAACTAGAAGGACCAAAGTAAACTTTCATGTAAAATCGAAGAAATATAACAGAAATTTTCTCGATAAATAAGTACTTAAAAAATACTCAGAATCTTAAAGGAACCACGTACATATTTTTCCACGGAAATGCTACGTACCCAAAATTGAAACCCATAAATTACTCCGAATAATAATACTTTAGTTCAGAATAATAACACTTTGGTCCTCCTCCCATAAAAGGTTGTGGCCCCTCCCACTAACTCATTAAATAGGAGTGCTTGTTTCTCTTCCTTTTTTTCCAACCTTTGAGCCAAAAGTCATCTGATGTCACCCAGCCACCTGCTGGACCCATGGTCACCCCAGTAAGTCTAGTCTCACCAAACAATTCTATCGTACATTTTTACTGCACGCGTGTGGGGGTCCACTTCTAATCTCACAAAAATACAAAAAGTATCTATAAATTTTAAAATAATTTTTTATGGGGCCCTATAAAAAATCATTTCCAACGAATATAGATAAGTATTTTTTTTGAATTTGTAGAATGAAATTGCTCAACTGCTCATACAAATCTAGAAAAAAATACTTACCAATATGTGTTAGAGCTGATTTTTTACAGGGCTCCATAAAAAATTATTTTAGAATTTATGGATATTTTTCTGTATGTTTCTGAAATCCGGAGTGGACCCTACACTCGTGCGGTAGAAATGTGCGGTAAAATTGTTCGGTAAGCGTAGACTGACTGCGGTCACCCACCTCTTGTCACCGAAGTTAGCCATTGGAGTTTGAATCTCTTCGGCACCATTTGCATAGATCACCATAAAATCTGTATTTTTCCTACTAATTGGAAAGCAACATTAAATTTTTATGTAACCCATTTCAATATACTTTTTTTTATAAACTAACGTAGTTCAATCGACTAGGTTTTTACTGGTATGTAATACTATGTATAAATATTATAAAAATTGCAATTAAAAAAATGACCGGTTTGAATCAAGAAAAATTAAAATAGTAATGTTTTGTATATGTATACCATAAGAGAGGTTAAGCAACCATTTATTTCATTTTTGAAAAAATCCCACGAAAATACATAATTATATGATGTAATGCCCCGATTTTCGGACACGTTATTAAAAGATTTTTTAAAATAATTTATTTAAACCAAAGGACAATTTTCTTTAAATAACAACGGAAGCTTAGTTTGATTACAATACTTTGAAATTAACTTATAGAAATTAAACAGAGCTACTACTGGTATGATTGATGTCATCCTCAAGTTGATACGGTCCTTTAGCTCCATCTTCTAAACCTGACGTGAAAACGCCGTGAGTTGACACTCAGTAAATAAATTCCTACCCTACTAATTATTAACAAGATGCAAAAATCTATAGTTACTCTAGATACAATGACTACTTTCTATTTCTATTCTCCATTTGTAAATTTTATCATTTTGATTCTAACATGATCATTATTATAATAATAAAAGTTCACTTACAAACATTAATATTAGTCAAAAATATTACACAAAGACATTCTAGTCATAACATGCATGTGTCAACCTAAACATTAATGTACAAGTAGTGGTAAATAAAAATAAGTCATCACATAGTTTAGGGCCGAATTTGGATCTAAAGTAAACACAGGGGGGCAACTGTAATTTCTGTGTAAAATTTTAAAAACCAAAACGTGAAGGTTTACACAGTAGTTCGGTTTTGTTTGGGTTTGATGCATGGGTCGTTTTCATTCGTTCCAAGCCATAAAAAACATTAATTAGAACTAAATATACTTAGGGGATGGTAGGATAGAGATTAATCTACCTCTACTCTGGCCGAAAAGCTTAGAACCAAAATTTGGCGAAAAAATGGAAGTTGAGGAAGATGACTCCGGTTGAGAGCTTTGGGTGGTCTTGGACTGAGGTGTTGGTGGATTGGAGGTGCTTGGTGGTGTAGGAGATGAATGGTAATCCGAATTTGAGTTGTGAGAATGATTAAAACAAAACCCACATTTCTCTTTCTCACTAAAACTCCATTAGTACGGCTTGGAGCGCGCGCTCTCTCGATCTCTCTCTCTGGACTCAGAACTGAGATGAAAAAGTGTATAAGTGTTGTGTGAAATTTTCGGACTTCAAAGGTGTGTAATATACAAAGAGAGTGGAGAGGAGGTGTGGGGGAGTGTGAGAAGTAATGGAGGAGGGGATGGGGATGAGACATCTGAAATGGCAGGGAAAAAGGGGTACATTGCAGCTGTAATGGCTGCGAAAAACAGAGGAGAAGGAAGTAGCCATTGGGTCTTGGGTGGTTGATGGGTGGAGTTGATGTATGGATAGAAATTGTGATGGAGGTGGGTGTTGGTCCATGGTGTAATAAGGCGGTGATGATGGATTGAAAGGGTGATGGAAATAGTGATGGGTGGAGGTGGACCAGGTGGTGGTTCGGTGGACCAGGTGGTGGTTCGGTGGGTACGTATAAGGGTGGAGATTGGTTAATAGAGTAGGTTACTTAGTTAGTTAGAGTAATGAGATTTGGTTTGATTAGGAGGGAGGAAAAAAAATATAGTTACATACATATATGTAAGTATACATCTAGGACTTATAAGCGGGTGTTCCACTTTTGCAAAAAAGTAACTTTTGAAAAAAGAGGTAATTTCAAGCTCAAAAATCATGTGTTTATGTAAATAATTTTCCTACCAATATGGATCTTGTTTGATAGATCTCATTGAGATCTTTTATACGGTGCAAAAAAAATTAAAAAATTATTTTTTATTTTCATATTCTTTGAGTTTGAAAATTGAAAAAAAAAAGAACTTTTAAAAAAAAAGGGAAATTGAAACGGCTCCTAAATCTAATCAATTTAAATAAATAATTAAATTTTGAAATAGAATATGAATTTTTATTTTAAAAAATTTAGGACCAAAATTTGGATCGTTACATATGATACTATTATTACACTTAAATTTTTGTCTTTCATATTTTTTCTGTACAACATGTAACTAGATTTTCATTGAACGATGTCACTCCCACGAATTCAGAAAAAATATTTACCAATATCTGTTGGAGATGATTTTTTACAAGGCTTCATAAAAAAATATTTTAAAATTTATAGATATTTTAATGTATTTTTATAGGACCCTAAACCCCACACGGTAAAAATGTACAGTAGAATTGTTCGGTAATAAGACTAGATTATACTGGGGCGACCGTGGGGTCCAGCAGGTGGCTGGGCTGGGTGACATTAGATGACTTTTGGCTCAAATGTTAGAAAAAAAAAATGGAGGAGGAGAAATAAGTACTCCGTATTTAATGAGTTAGTGGGTGGGGCCACAACCTTTTATGGGTAGAGGACCAAGATGTTATTATTCAGGATTAAAGTGTTATTATTCGGAATAATTTATGGGTCTTAATTCTGGGTACGTAGTATTTCTGATTTTTCAATCAAGCTCCCCGTTCTTTTCTTTTCCTTTTTTCTTTTCGATCAAACAGAAATTGAAATTGTTACAAAGCTTAGGCCCCATTATAAGTACTTATTTTTTAAGAAGACAATTTAAAGCTCAAAAATAATGTGTTTACGCAAATAATTTTTCTAGCAATATAGATCTGGTTTGATAGATCTCATTGAAATCTTTTGAACAATGCAAAAAAATCGAAAAATCATTTTCATTTACATTATTTTTGAGTTTGAAAATGTGCAATAAGTACTTATTTTTCAAGAAGGTGTTCTGGAACGGGGCCTTAAAGGAACAAGGACTTGAACGGCATCATGTCTCTAAAAAAATGGATTTAAGGAGAGTAAGTGCTATTTACATGTGAAGCATGGAAAATTAGAAAATAGTAACATCATCAGTGATGTTTTTCTTTTGCTTAAAGCCAAAAAGCTTATTAATATTTGAAATTGTTACAAAGCTTAAAGGAATGACTTGAACGGCATCATGTCTCTAAACTAAGAACAATTCTGTGCCCAAAATTCTGAAACCCAAAATCGAGATTGGCAAGATGCCAACTAAGAAAACACTCATTGGTACAAGCTCACTCCTACAGGGTCAAGCCCAGAACACCTATTGCAGTTCCACTAATTACAATAAGTACTTGTTTGAATATTTTTCAAATAAGTGCTTATTTTTTTAATTGAAGATGATGTAATGTGAGAAAATGACCTATTTCGTAAAGCAAAAAATACGTACTTAAAAAATAAGAACTTTAGCGGAACGGGGCCTAAATTTTTTGATGCGTCAAGGTAAGGATATTGAAATAAGTAAATTAAATTTTTTCGTTCCCAAAATACATTTCATGACTACAATGTCCCTCATGCAGAGTGAGTGGAGGCCACGTAAAATGTGGGCATGTGTGATTGGTATAGTATATGAAGCCCATCAAAAAATGGGAGTGTGTGGTGTGTACGTAAAAAAATTTCTTTGTCAAATGTTAAAAGAACATATTTTTACCCCTATCCCAACCCCAACTTGATCAATTACAATAGGTATTAAACTCCTTTCCATTTGAATCCGGAACTTCACAACTGCTATGCAAGCACTCCGACTATCTTGGATTTTTTTTTGTCAATCTATATAAGGTGATAGGGAAATGGGTGCTGCAGACTTAGGCTCTATTTGTTTGAGCATAAAATATTTTTCGGTAAAATATTTTACCTATTTTTTGATGTTTGGTTGTATACAAAATGAGGAAAATATTTTACATGTAAGAGAATTTTCATTAATTGGATGAAAATGATTTACCCTTAAATTTTTCGTAAGTTATTTTCCAAAATGAATCCGCTACCTTCTACTGCAATTCTTATTACTCAATTTTCTCGATCGTCAGTCTTGACCCACGTTCAATTCCCTTATTCTCAAATCTCTCTCTCTCTCTCTCTACACTATTTTGTCGATTTCTGAAAATATTTTTCATATACCAACCAAACACCGGAAAATAAAAATTTGAAGTTTATTTTCTAAAAAAATATTTTACATTGAAACAAACGAAACCTTAAAGCCAAGTATTTTACGTGGAAAAGGAGTGCCACAATCGCTAGGCCAACCCTTTCACATTTTACCTGAAATTTGAGTGATGGAAATATGTGAAACTTCAAAGTACTACTGCTATCCCGTGCTTACGACACTACGCATTCCGGTTGAAAGGAGATGGCAGTTGTGTGATTTTGGTGAAAACCATGGGCATTTAACCGGGAAGTGGAAGGATGCACTACAGCCTTTGGATCAAATGAATCTAAGCCGTTCCAACAACTTGTCCCCACACCCTTCTGTTTTATAATAGAGATGCGTGTAGACAAGTGTTATCAACAACAACCAATCATAGAACCGTTTTAAATCTTAATCTCTACAATAAATAAACCTGCCGGCGAAGGGACGATTACAAAGAGAATTAATTTTCTACGGCATTTCCACCTTAAGCAAACCTGCAACCAAGCTTTGTTACCGTTGTTTGGAATCCATGAGATCATATTTTTATTCCTTCAATTTAGTTGTTATTCTATAATTATTTTGTCAAATATTTTTCAGAACCATTGCATGGTTGGCGAAGTCCAAAATAATTTTAATCCAAAAGGAACTTGTTTTAAGAAAATATATTTTTTTTAAAATTTAGAAATTCAAAAGTTGGCCATATATATAGGGAAACCAAAGACGTTAGGTTGAAGAGTGAAATCGGGGATGCTGTAGTGCAGCTTGCCACGCTCCAAAACTGCACTATTTTGTTCTCATCCCCTCCCCACCCCTCCACATCATAACTTCTCTTTTCCCCGTTGTTTTGGCCTCCTCCATTCTATCTCAGAACTTCTCTTTTCCCATCAACACATTGTCTTTTTTTGCCATATTAATTGCTTTATATATATTCACGTAATGAAATGTAAGACGCATACCAAAACCACAATGGAATGATATTAGTGGCGGATCCAGAAATTTAAGTTAGTGTAGGCACATATTATTTACGGTGGTAAAGGAGAATTCTATAAATAAATAAAAAACAATAATGAATTTCATCCCTCAACTTTTAGTTAGTATGAAGTTTCCCAAAAAAAAACCTTATTAAGTGTATGTCTCACAACAATGTCCGTAAGTGAAGACACCGGACACTATCAGAATTTTGAGACTATTTTAGAAGGTTACTGAAAGTTATTTGAAAAATTAAAACCCCAATAAGGTGGTTTGGTGGTTAAAATCTGAGACTTAGAGCATCTACAATGGAATAATCAAAATTGGATAATTAAAAGTTGCCACATCATCTTTTGGTTATTCATTTAAGAGATTGCTAAGCTTAACAATGTAGATGTCCATAATAACATAATCAAATTGAATAATCAAAACTTGTCACATCTCATTTTCAAACTATAAAAATCTAAAAATTGTCACCATATAAAACAATTTTTTTAAAATAGTTTTCAAATTAATAAAAATAAATTATTAGAAATAGAAAATAATTTTTTGAAAGCTTTTATTTTGAAAAAAAACATTTTTGGAAAAAGTTTAAAAAAAAATATTTTTTTAAAAATAACAGTTTTTGAAAAAAAAGATAGTTTAAAAAATTAATTTCTAATATAAAATGAGAGAGAGAGAGAGAGAGAAAGTTTGGTTATTAGCAAAATGTTGCTAGTTTTGATTATCCAAGAGCCAAAATTTGATAAGTTGCTAAGAGGTTGTTAAGTTTGGTTATGCCACTGTGAACACTTTTAGAAAAAACATTGCTAACTTTAGCAATTCCATGGTTTTGGTTATTCCACTGTGGATGCTCTTAGGTGTTTGTGCTCTTAAGATCTCAAGTTCGGAATTTTCCAGGTGCTATCAACTCTTATAGAGCTAGTCCCCTCGCTAATGGACAGTGGAATTGGTCCCCCAGAAATCAATCGAGGTGTGCATAGACTGTCCCGAACACTCTGAAATATGAAAAAAAATGTTATTGCGGTGACCCCCATGGGACCCTTATTGTGTCCGCCCCTGGATGATACGAAATGCTAATGTCGTAGACTTTGGGAAGATTGCAATTATTTTAAAAAATTATCCTTATCAAACATCGATAGTTATTATTTTTTGATAACTCAGGTGTCTGAGCAAACTTTTGCGTACCTCTACTAATCTTAGAGGACCAATCTCACCGCCACCACAACAATTTTAAAACATGTTATTATTATACTAAAATAAAGAAAACTTATTTCAAATTGAGATTAAATTCTTTTCACTGGCGGTGGTGGAAGCAGTGGATTTTCCACCGCCGCCCATTGTGGACCTCACCATGAGTTTATTATTATAATCTGAATCGTTGATCTTGTAAAGCCCATAGTGTAGTATATTCACGCAAAAAATCAGCTTGATGGGATATCGATAGATCAATCAAAACTTGAATTTTAGTTTATGAAATGGATAGTCTGACCCTGTCAGGTTAAAATGTCCCTGACCATCCATTTTATAAACCAAAATTTAAAATTTGATACACCTATTGATGTCCAGTGAAGCTAATTTTTTGAATAAGAATACTATTCTGTGAGCCTTACAAGATGAACGGTACAGATCGACAATTAAGATACCGTGGGGCCCAAAAGGATGGTGGTGGAAAATCCATAGTTTTCACCGCCTGCAGAAGAAATTTAAATCTCTTTCAAATTACATAGGCCCGCTATTATGGTTTTGTTATGTTAAAAGTCAGTCCTCTGTTTCTGTTTTTTGTTATGTTGTAAGTCTTTAGTCCTCTATTTCTGTTTTAAAATGGTAGCCCAACATAATCGTCCAAACTCAAGTTTAATGTGCCGAGTGGAATACTAGTATAAAATATGGTTTAAATGATGAAAAATCAATCTTCGTTCTTTGTCTTTTATGCAAAAGGGAAGAAACCTAGGCTCCGTTTGTTTGGACGTAAAATGTTTTTGGGTAAAAGGTTTTCAAAAATGCTAAGGACACATATATTTGTGCACATATCTTGCACATACATTTTTATGGGGCTCACCTCGGGTCCCACCAATATGATCCGAACCGCTCATTATTTTTAAAATAATTTTTTAAGAGTTCCTGTAAAAAATC
>JAOTQK010059036.1:0-12356 GCA_025642025.1 Rhododendron ferrugineum | reverse complement strand
TGTTATATTGTTGAACTGCTAACTGTAGAGTAAGGGGTTAGTAGGGTTGGGATTATCTACTGAGTTTCAAAACTCATTATAGTGCCGTTGGGCTAGCGTTTCATGCCAGGTAATCCGGAGACCGAAGAACAGAATTCTCTTTAAGATGATCAGTATCAGGGTGAAGACCTCTCAACTGAGGAAGGAGAGTTTGTCGAGCCTTGGTTGCCTTACCCTTAGAAGTTCTGTAAATTTAAAGTATTGTTATTTGAATTTCCAAAAGTATTGTTATTTGAATTTCCAAAAGTATTATCACATTTGTCAAACTCTGTTTTATTTCGTTGGGTTGTAAGATAGTTAAGTAAGTTTTATTTTAGGTATTTGAGATTTTCGCTGCTAAACTCTGTTTGATAAAATTTTATTTCTTAAATCAGTTTTATGGATTATGTAGCACACCGGACCAAACGGTCCGACCCCACTGACAAGAAGGCTAGGACCGAGGTCGCGATCAAGGACGATGGCCGTACGGAGCTTCAAGTTCGGCTACAACTAAGGTTCTGGAGCGGGACGTTGCGATTGACCGTCGGCCAACTGATGAAACATCTCCCGAGTTCGGCCACCATTGAGGGAACTCTTCAGGTTCGGCCACCCCTTGGAAGGCAACTCCGTCGTTAGAATCCTCCCCACATGTCGCCCACCAGGTTCGGCGAAATATAGGGCTCGGCCACCCGCTGAGTCATGTGCTCTCTCACGTGCTGAAGCGGTTACGCCAAAGGATAATGATGAGCGCACATGGGGGTGCCAGCTCACACCCAAGCGGTTACTAGATCTATTATGTGACGTCACAACGACGTCACTCGACTCGTGCAAGGCGCATGCCTGTACTTGGAGAGCAAGTCAAGCAGACTCTATAAATATCAGAGGATGGCAACCCTAAAAGGTAGATGCTTCTACACACCTGAACCCTAGTCTCTTACTTTGATCTCTGCGCATTCTCATCCTCTCACTGGAGGGTCTTGCCGGGCAACCCCGGCCAGGTCTTAGTTGTGCGTTCACTGTGCAGGATAGGGCGAGAAGGCTAGGAAATCCCTTAGACCAGCGGAGGAAGAACACAATCAAGGATCGCTGGCCACACAATTGGTGAACCCGACGTGAAAAGCTTCTGATTCAAACGGCTCAAACCTTCTTCAAACCACCTTCCCCCTCCTCAAAACAACCACAAATTCAACCACCACGGGCGGAGATCTGATGGACGTTACCATTTTGGGGGCCAAGGACGCCAGCGGAAATATAATCCTACCACCCCCGGAAAGGCACATGTCAATCTCGCTCCCCGCTAGCTCTGGACTATCACCAGCCATAGATGATGTAACGACGGCATACATCCGCCTGTTGCAACATCGCGACGATGAAAGAGACAATGAACTGGAAGCTCTGAGGGCGGAGGTGGCCCAAATGAAACAACGCATGCAACAAGATGCCGCTCCAGCTACATCCAGATCTGCTGGAGGCGGGAGGCGACGAAACCAGACACCTCCTTCACCACCACCTCCACCACAGGAGCGTAAGCACGAGCCAGGCCACCGCGGCTCAGTGAAGGACCGCCTTGGCTTCCCACCAGAAGCAGGCGATGCAAGGGAGATAATCCTCTACAAGAGGCCTACAACATCCGGAACACATCGCTCTAGAAGCCATCATGGACGTACCAAAACAAGGGATACCGAGTCATTCACGAGCACATACTCAACTGGTCGCGCAGACTTCTCTCGCACAACGGTTTCCCACTGTAGCCGAGACTCTGTAGAAACCAGTCGCCATGTCTCCGAACGTCTCATGGAGATCCCGCCAGAAAACTTGGATAACGAGAATCAGGCTCGGCAGAACGGGAAAGGGGGACGCACTGATGGGCTGAACAATGACACCAAGACCCGTCGTAATAGGGAGAAATCCATCGACGGCCCACGCCGAACAACAACAGACTTGAGAGACAAGCTTCGGCATCGTGACGACGAGAAGACCTCGGCAAAGGACTCCAAACGAACAAAAACAGATGAGCACGGCAAGCCGCCGCGCCCGGGTTTTGAAAGATAACTGAAGGACCTCGGCTAGGGATGGCAATCATACCCGCCCCGTACCCTCCTCGCCCCGCCCCGAACGGGGCGGGTTTTCCACCCCATTTTCGGGTATCGGGTCGGGGTAAACATTCCCAAACCGGCCCGAGTTCGGAAAGGGTTCCGGGCAAAGGTACCCCGCCCCGAAATTACCCGAACCTGACCCGGCGTGTGTATATATATATATATCTAATTATTTATATATGTATATATAGTTATATACATGTCCTTTTATTTCTTTAGCATTAATCCAAAAAATAATGTCTCTTTATTGTCAAGTAGCCTAATTAAATTTAAAAAAGAAATAAAAATTGATATTTATTGGTGTTTAGTGGATTTTTTAAAAAGTTTTCTTCAAATATTTATAATAAATTCTACACATAAAGAAATGGAATGAGGTATCTAAAATATTGATTGCAATTAAAAGTTAAGATAAAACCGCGATACCAAAAAACACAAAAATAATTTCAAAATTTTTATTTTCTAGATAATTTTTATTCTTATTCCGCATTTTTTTTTTACTTTTTTACTTATACTTTTTTTTTAATTTTTACGGGGCGGGGCGGGTAAACCCGTTCCCCGATCGGGGTGGGAACGGGGCTACACAAAAAAAACCCGATCGGGGTCGAGGCGAGGCCGGGGTCGGATAATGATTTTCGGGTCGGGGTCAGGGCATGCAAAAACCCGCCCCGCCCCGCCCCGTTGCCATTCCTAACCTCAGCGTCTCACCCTTCACTTCCCACATCATCAACACGCCCCCCGAGTCCACATTCCACCTACCCAAGTTTACAAAATTTGATCTAGCCACTTGTGAGGCTTACACCCATTTAATCCACTTCCGCCAGACTATCGAGCTATGCACCTTGAAGGATGAAGTAAAGTGCAAAGCGTTCCGTCCAGCCTCGGTTCCCTTGGACTCCAGTGGTTCAACAAACTGCCCGCTGGATCCATAAGGAACTTGGCCGACCTTGAGCGCGCCTTCAACACTCGATTCATTACAAGCAACAGAACGGCGAAGGAACCTGAATCATTGTCCCAGTTGAGGAAGCTGCCAAACGAAACTCTGAGGCAGTATTCCGAGCGCTATTGGCAGCTCCTCAATGAGATTCCAGGGATCGACGAGTATTGGGCTGCACGCACCTTCAAGAATGGTTTGGAGTCTGGTAGTAAGATACTTGACGAGCTTGCCATCCGTCCTCTGCACGGAATGGGTGAGCTGATGCGTGTAGTAGAGCGATTCTACGCTCTCGAGGAGTTCTATGCGGACCGAGCGGCCCAGGGGATGCCAAATCCCACCACTCCCCTACCCACATCTTCTATCCAGGTACTAGCACTAGTCATCACCCAAAACTCCCAGCCAAAGAAACACGTCAACAATATCAAAGAAGGAAAGAAACGTCCGCCGAAGGTACATGACTAAGTGGCCCAAACCACATATTTCAAGGAACCCATCTGGTCCTTCCTTAAAGAAATAATGAGACAATCGTGGTTCGAATGGCCAACGGACAAACTCGGCACAAACACCGATCTCCCGGACCAGAACCCAAGAAAGAAGTGCTCCTACCACAACGAACTTGGCCATTACACAATAGCTTGCCCACCATACAAGGCGGTTCTGGAACGCCTTGCAACACAAGGACATCTCGATCAGTACATCGATCGATCAAAGACACCCGCCCGACAACCAACAGGCAATCCCAACCCCAATGAGCAGCGGTCGTTGATACATGTTATCCACGGGCTAGTAACAAAGGAATCCGAAACTAAACTCCGTGCCGACCTCGATCGCACATCCACATCAAAGCAAATACTCTCAGTTGGTAGCAGTTCAAACCGACAGTGCCCTCAAAAAGTTCCCAAATGGTCAATAACCTTCACCGAGCGCGATCTCGAAAATGTGCAAACTTCACACTCCGACGCCCTTGTGGTCACCGTCCAAATCGGCGTCCACGACGTAAAGCGCGTCCTCATCAATCAAGGAAGCTCGGCAGAGGTTATGTACTATGACCTTTTCAAGAAGCTTGACATACCAGAGATGGCTCTTCAACCAGCTGAGGTACCACTAATCGGATTCAATGGAGCACCTGTCTGGCCACTCGGCTGCATCTTCCTCCCCGTCGTCGTCGGCACGAAAACTTTGACTGTCGAGTTCATCGTAGTCAATGTGCCGAGCCCGTACAACGCAATTCTTGGCCGAACCTGGCTTCACGGCATGCAAGCGATAGCTTCAACTTATCACCAAGTCGTCCGCTTTATTGGTGCCAATGGGAGGCAAGAAGACTTACGAGGCGATCAAGTCGCCTCCAGGAAATGTTATGTTTCAGCCGTCCACAATTCCACCAAAGCCAAACAGGTGCAATGGGTTGAAATCCCAGACATGGCCGTGATCGAAGACATCGGCCAGAAAGCTGAAGACAAAGCAGAAGAAGACCTTATCTCAATGCCAATCAATGAGGATGGCTCACGTTTCTTCTTGCTCGGCTCTTCCCTTAGCGACGCCGAGTACGAAGAAATGTTTCAATTCCTTAAATACATTCTGGAAGTTTTTGCATGGACCCCCAATGAGATGTCGGGGGTCGATCCCAATTTCATCTGCCATTCCCTCAACATCAAGAAGGATTCAAAGCCAGTGGTTCAGAGGGCACGATGCTCAGCACCAGAACACACCGACGCCGTCGTGGCGAGTTTGTGTTGATTACACCAATCTTAACGACTCCTGTCCAAAAGATTGGTTCCCACTTCCTAAGATCGATCAACTAGTGGACGCAACTGCAGGTCACGCTCGGCTAAGCTTCCTCGACTCCTACCGCGGCTACCACCAGATAGCGATGGACCCAGATGATATGGAAAAGACGGCCTTTATCACCCCGCATGGCATCTTCTGTTATCGAGTAATGCCCTTTGGGCTCAAAAACTCAAGTGCCACCCTCAACCGTGCCATCTTTAAAATGCTCCACGAACAGATCGGCCACACGGTGGAAGCATACATTGACGACCTTGTCATCAAAAGTCAAAAGGAGTACAACCACCTTCAAGAGTTGGCTGAAGTCTTTGAAATCCTTAAACTCCATAAGCTCCGCTTGAACCCAGAAAAGTGTGCGTTCGGCGTAAGCGCAGGAAAATTTCTTGGCCACTTGGTCACTCGATGCGGCATCGAAGCCGACCCTAACCAAATCAAAGCGGTGGCAGACTTGCGGCCACCATGCACAATCCGAGAAGTCCAGAGGCTCACAGGAATGGCAGCTGCTCTAAACAGCTTCATCAGCAAGTCCTCCAACAAGTGCCATGCCTTCTTCCACGCCTTGAAGGGCAAGAGCTGACGAAACATTGAATGGACTAGCGACTGCGACACAGCACTGGCCAAACTCAAGGACTACCTAAGCTCGGCTCCCCTTATGGTCAAACCAAAAGAATTCGAAACTCTCTACCTATACCTGGCAGTTTCGGCTCATGCTGTCAGTTCCGCTCTTGTTCGGCGAGAAGGTTCCGATGACATGCCGATTTACTTCACAAGTAAGACTCTCTTGCCCGCACAGACACGCTATCTTCCTCTCGAGAAGTTAGCACTTGCCCTCGTCTCAGTAGCAAGGAAACTCCTTCCGTACTTCCAAGCACATACAATCACTGTAATAACAGAGTACCCTCTCAAAGCCCTCTTTCGGAAAGCTGATCTCTCCAATCGTGTATCTAAGTGGGCTGTTGAACTTACAAATTTGGCATTCACTTCGAGCCTCGGACGGCACTCAAGGGACAAGTTCTCGCCGACTTCATAGCAGAACTGACTCCCGAGGATACAGAGAACTTCAACACTCCTCCCCCACCACAACCCACAACTGAACCCACAGCAAGCATGAAACCTTGGCTCCTTTTTCAAGGAGACACTTGGCGACTTCAAGTTGATGGTGCGTCCAACAGCAATGGAGCGAGTGCAGGAGTTGTCTTGGTTTCCCCATGTGGGACACTTCATGAAAGTTCTATCAGCATCGAATTCTCTGCCACCAACAACGAAGCATAATATGAAGCCCTCCTTGCTGGCTTACGCTCTGCAATTGCAATGAATGTCACCGATCTCGTTGTCTATTGTGATTCCCAACTCATAGTCAATCAAGTGCTTGGGGACTAAAAGCTCGGGACCCTAGGATGCTAAATACCAAGCAGACAAACTCATCAAATACTTCAAGAATTTCAAGATCGAGCAGATAAACCGCAAGGACAATGCCCACGCTGACACTCTAGCCGGCCTAGCTTTGGCCTCTTAAGCTTTAGAGTTAAGGACCATCAACTTCGGCAAAATCGACCACCCTACATTCGAGACAACTCCCAAAGTACTCAACATTGAGCTCGACCCAAGTTGGATGGACGAGATTGTTGGTTTTCTCCGCGATGACACTCTGCCGATGGACAAGAAGGAAGCTTATTGCATCAGGAATAAGGCCGCCTACTACTGGCTCTCTGAAAGCGGCCAACTCTACCGAAAGTCCATCTCAGGACCGTACCTCCTCGTCATTCACCCCACCCAGGTTCCAGATATCCTAGCCGAGCTCCACTCTGGCAGCTGCGGTTGCCACTCAAGTGGTCGATCCTTATGTCAACGAGCAATGAGCCAGGGATACTTCTGAAAAAACATGAAGAAAGATTGTGAAGAAGTCGTCCGCAGGTGTCGACCATGCCAGTTGTTCTCCCACAAACCAAATCAACCCGCCCAGAATCTCTCCCCCATCACAAGCCCTTGGCCTTTTGCACAATGGGGGCTTGACATCGTGGGCAAGCTGCCAACAGCCCCAGGAGGCTTTAAATTTTTGATCACGGCGACATACTACTTTTCAAAATGGGTAGAGGCTAAGCCTCTCGTCACCATAACTGAAGCAGACATTTGGCATTTCGTTTGGAGGAATATTGTCACCAGGTTCGACGTCCCTTACGCCATTGTTTCATATAACGGTACCCAATTCGTAGGAAACAGCCTCTCAAGTCTTTGCGAAGAGTTTTGAATTCGCTTTTTCAACTCCACCCCAGCATATCCCCAAGGCAAAGGCCAAGCAGAGGCCACGAACAAAACAGTCTATGCTGGTATTAAACGTCGTCTTAATTCAAAAAGAGGCAAATGGGCAGAGGAACTCCCACGGGTCCTCTGGGCTTATCGATCCACGCCTCGGTGATCCACAGGCCAGACTCCTTTCTCAATGGCATTCGGCATGGAGGCCGTCATCCCACTAGAGTCCAAGTTTCCCACTTTGAGAACGGAGAAATTTGATCCGAAGACCAACGAAGAGGCCGTGGAGCAAGAACTTATCTTGGCCGAAGAGAAGCGTGACGATGCAAGACTAAAGCTCGCCGAACACCAACAGTAAGTGGCTAAGGGATACAACCGAAGTGTGCGAACCAAAACCTTCAAACCAGATGATTTGGTTTTGCGAAAAGTTTTGCAAGCCAACAAGAAAACAAAGTTTAAGCCCAACTGGGAGGGACCTTTCCATGTTGTCAAAATTGCTGGTGAAGGAGCCTATGTACTGGAAGACATGAACGGGAAAGTCCTCACCAACCCGTGGAATGCACAGAACCTTAAAAAAGCTTACATGTGATCAACACCAACAGTGCGCCTCATGTTCGGCCACTGACTATCCTGTCTTCAACTTTGTTTTTATTACAAGACTTTAGCCTCGGTCACAACCCATGTTCAAATTTGTTTCCAGTTGGCTTCGGCTGTAGTTTTTAGTAATTGTATTCACCAACTATCAATAAAAGACAACATCTTGTTCGGCAATTGATGTTTTCTACACTTTCTAACTTGTTTCAGTTTTGATTTACCTACTTAATCTACCCTCGGCACATTCTGCCGACCACAAACGTTGACTTCGATCACACCCACAAATGGCTTTCATGCCACCGCTTCGGCCACTATCGCTGCCTAAAGAAGCAAAAACAGGACATACGGTCCACCGAGCCTATGACACACATTATGGCTGGAATTTAGGCTCTGGTTCGGCTTGGCAAGACATTAAGGTCGGCCACAGCCCAGTTAAACTCACACTTTGGTGAGCAAACCACCCACTAAACAATCGTCCTTGCTACCTCAACTAAAGGGCTGGCATTTTGGCCGAACCCCAACCACAGGTAGGGGACACTTATCAAACTTCTTGTTTACAAACCTAAGTCTTATTCACTAAGGTTGCACAATGGCTGACGACAACCCCAAGCTCAGCGGCACATCAACTCTATCCAACCACTACTTTGGTCAGGGCTCGGCAACTATCAAACTACAATTAACCATTTCTACAATTGGACAACATTCAACTACTTCGCCAAACCCATCCCAAAGTGGGGGCTACGGATAACTACCATCCAAACAAGCAAGCCTATCAAATCTTTCTAAGGCATGGAAATATTCAATCAAGTTCGGCAAAACTAAAACATTGAAAACAATAAATCAAGCCATTCAGTCAAAAGCACACAAGTGTTGCAGAAAATCCTAACTGGGAGGTACGGCGTAGTAAACCGTTCGTTGCCGATCCCCCACGAACTATTACATCTGGCATGGTAAACTCCAAGCTCGGAGCCGTCCAGTCCAACAAAAGTTCAAAGTTCAGCCAAAATTAACAAGTTCATGAAGAAAAATAATATCTACTTTAAACTTGAGAAACATCCTCAGGAGCAACGTCAGCCATGGCCTCAACACCTTTATCGACATTCATAGGCTCCTTCTCAGTATCCTTGGCCAGCTTGTCACCACCAATTTCACCTGTTCCCTTTACAGCTGCAGCGTCCTCACCCTCAGCGTCAGAAACGTCTTCGATTTCTTCTTCACTCTCTG
This sequence comes from Rhododendron ferrugineum, assembly GCA_025642025.1. Lineage (NCBI taxonomy): Eukaryota > Viridiplantae > Streptophyta > Magnoliopsida > Ericales > Ericaceae > Rhododendron > Rhododendron ferrugineum. The sequence continues at coordinate 3,455 of JAOTQK010059036.1, read as the reverse complement.
GAAACTCCTCGGGTGGGAGAGGGTCACACTCCTCAGCAGTGAAAGGAAGGACAAGTTCAGGGGTCGTAGGTCCAGGAATTGACTTGGTCATGTTCAAGTCAGCTTCAAGCTGCAACACACCACACGCCGACTTCACGTCGTCCTTGTACCCGGTTCGGTAAGCAACAGGCACCCTGAACTCAATTGCCTCGTTGACCATCTTCCTGGCATCTCTCATATACTCGGCCCCGGCTCGGTCAAAACCAGCCTGATAGGCCTTCTCATCTACCTCCTTCATTTTTCTCTTCTCCCTCCTCACGCCCAGCCTTCTTCAACTTCTCGGCCACCTCCTCTTTCTCCTTCTCCAACTCTGCAATCTGAGCCTTCGCCGTCTTCAGGCTGCCCTAATAACTCCTCGCCCTTTCACACTCGGCCTTCAAATCCTCATAATAGCAAGCCCGTTCGGCCGTAACAAGCTCAGCTCTGTTAGACGCGCGGAGGATTGCCTGACCAGCCTACATAACCGAAGGAACATAAGCTCGAAAACATTATGAAAATTAAAAATGTTGGAAAAAGGTTAGGTTCGGACAATACCTGAACAAGATAAGCACTAGATGAACCAGGCTCAGCTGGAGGTCTTTTAGAACCATCTTCATATCGTTCGGCAATGCCAAGCCTTGAAGCATAGTAGGGGCCAGCCCGGGCTCTAGCTTAACGCTGTCGTTGATAGAAACCACTCTGCCCTCGGACATTGCGAATGAAGGCGCAAACTCCTGCACTATCGCTCGGCCAGCCGTACCCCAGATTTCTCCGCAGCCTTCGAGCCACCAGCGGTTGATGACTCGATTTGATCTTTCTCCCTTGGGATCGGTGTCAGTGGCCTAGCCGGTAAGAAATCTTGAGTAACCTTTTGCCTCTTTTCAGCAGGCTTGGTAACATCTGCCTCCTTCTGCCGAAGCGCGGCACCGTCTTTGATGTTCACTCGGATTACATTTCTCCTTCCCATCTTTTCTACGAACTCAGGTACGAGGGTTTGGAGAGGTGTGTTGATACCTGGAATAGCGTATGGCCTACTCTCCCCGAACTAGAAGTCAGCTGTCTTTTTGAACGTGGGGAATTTCACCCTCGGCTCCTTCCTCTTTTTGCTCGGCCTCGGTTGTTTTCCCTGTTGCTTACCGGTCTTCTCACCACCAACAGCTTTGCTCGGCCCTCCTTTCTCCCTTCTCTTCAACTTTCCCTTATACGAGGGAGTGTCACCCAACAAAGTCGATGCGTCACGGCAGATTTGGGCCTTCAGAATATCATGGCAAGCGATTGCTCTCTCTTCGGTGATCTGCGAAAGGTGTTAACTAATCAATACTGGGAACTCATAAACAAGGAACAAGCCAGGCTTGGCGAAATAAAGGAAAATTAAACAACCTCGAAAATCTTTTATCTACGGCACGTGGTGTAACCACATTGTCTGATCACTGAACTCGAAATTACCACTTACTTCGACATAAAAGTTAGCCCATTTGTCAGTATCGGGCAGCCCATCTATCAACGGCTCTTTGTTACTACGCGTCGATAGGTATCTGCGCCTAGTCTTGTCGTGCCTGGACATTAGGTACGTATGGAAAAGATCGGCGACCGAGAACTCAAGGTTATGGAGTTCCTTTAGCTTGATCACAACCATCACTATCCTATAGCTGTTGATGGCGAAATAATGAGGCACCAGGCCAAACCGAGCCAACAGTTCCCTTAAAAATGGGTGAAGAGGGAACCGAAGCCCAGCCTCACAGATGGCCATAAGAGGAACCGTTACGTGCTCAGGGCGATGTTCCCTCTTATCTCTTATATGGTTGTTGGCCACCTGACTAACGACGACATCATCGGGGATGTTGTACTCTCGGCAAAAATCTTCATACTCATTGGGATTCCCACTAAAGTAGTGGGCGTAAGGACAAACCTGGCCCCTCTCGTAGAGGTCGGCAACCTCCCTGTCCTCGGATGGGACTTCACTGTGCCCCGACTGTGCGGAAGCAGTGGCTTCGGCCTGAGAACAAGATCTAGATTCGGCCTCAGGTCCCAATTGAGGCTCAGCATCGGATTAGTTAGAAGGTGTGAAGGATATCTCAGGCTCGGTATTGAACTCACCGTCGTACTCATAGTCGCGTTCGGCGTTCGAATCACCGGAGTCCGACATGTTCGAAGCAATTGAGGAGGCCTGGCGTCGGCTTCTGCGTCTCTCCAAATACTCTCGAATAATCGAGTCTCCGGAGTCGTCCCCCGAGAGAGTCGGAAGAGATGACAATAATTGGGTGAGCCAGACCTAACAAAACAAGGGGAAAAAAATGAGGAACGTCGTCGTCGGCTCGAAGGCAAGGATCTCACTATGCTCGGCTACCCTACTGGCCCACCCTACTTCACTATCTAGACTTGAGCTCGGGAAACACAAGAGACTCGAGTCATAGGGCTCGGCCAACCCCAGCATCGGCCAAGCCGTCCAGCGCCAAAGCTGGGGCTCGGAAAAACAAGTTGAAGATGAACATGCTGTTCATCCCCAGGAACGTACTGTTCCTATCGAACCAAAAGCCCCCAATAACCCAGAAAAAACAAGGAAAAAGGGGGTAAAAACGACAAAAATGAATAGGGGAATGAATATTGAACACGTACCAAGAAATTTCAGCAAGATCTGATGATGAATCCGCTGGGAATCAAGATTGGAAGATGAACGGGCAGCGAGAGCAGCTCTGGCAATGGAGGTCTAGAGAGAGAGAGTTTGTAACCTCTCTCTCTCCTCTCGTCTCCCTTTATATAGAGGAGGGTTTGAGATTCAAAGTTCCCGCCCATCATTACACCGCCGAACCAACTGCCAATCAGCGCTTGACACGTGGCATGAAGGACAGCCTTCCAGGGTTTCACGTGAACCAACTGTCCTTTCACCCGCCGTACCCAAGCAAGTTGTGACACCTGGCACTCTCTCATTGGTACTCAGCTCTGGCGGTTGCAATTGCTTCAAGGGTAAAGATGAACAAGGCTCGGCCAACTCTCACCAATGGTACGCGTTCGGCCATCGGTGGGGTTCGGTCAAGCTTATCATCAATCTCCACCACGCGCTCGGCATCGACAGAGATTGAGGGGCTATTGTAGCAGACTGGACCAAACGGTCTGAGCCCACTGACAAGAAGGCTGGGACCGAGGTCGCAATCAAGGACGATGGTCGTACGGAGCTTCAAGTTCGGCTACAACTAAGGTTCTGGAGCGGGCGACGTTGCGATTGACCATCAGCCAACTGATGAAACATCTCCCGAGTTCGGCCACCTTTGAGGGAACTCTTCAAGTTCGACCACCCCTTGGAAGGCAACTCCATCGTTAGAATCCTCCCCACGGGTCGCCCACCAGTTTCGGCGAAATATGGGGCTCGGCCACCCGCTGAGTCATGTGCTCTCTCACGTGCTGAAGCGGTTACGCCAAAGGATAATGATGAGCGCACA
>JAOTQK010059004.1:0-12361 GCA_025642025.1 Rhododendron ferrugineum | reverse complement strand
AAAAAAAAAAATAAAGAGAGAGAGAGAGAGAGAGAGAGAGAGAGAGAGAGAGAGAGAGAGAGAGAGAGAGAGAGAGAGAGGGCATTACCACAATTAATAGCCCCAACCAAACGTCAATATAAATGGGTGTCAAACAAGTAGTTCACTTTTGTGCCAAACCTCAGTTTATTCTTATCTTCAAATCAAGACAATGCTGTTGAATTACTGAGGCCAGGACCATGCTAAAACCAATTGTTTATCTATTGGGTTTGTTATCTATATCATTCACTACATCAATCCAAAAATAACGAATGACTCTCTCTTGGGAATTTTGTGACACAATTCTTTCTCCATGTGGAACATGATATAAAACACAATTTTTGCAAGAACACTAATGGTAGGAAAAATTTCTCATTTCAATATATGCATCATTTTAACTCTTGCCGACATAATCCAAATCCATTCCTCCAAAATCACTAATGCAAACATCTAACATTGGTAACTACACCCCCAAGTCCCAACTCCACAATTTAAATTTCTTGAGTAAAATGATGAAGACAACAATAAATTATGGAGAGAGGTAACCATATTCTATAATAAAATATAAACACATATGCACATATACAAAAATTACATAACATATCCTTCACAAATGCAAAGTCATATTCCACTTTCATTTTCAACACAATAATTACAGCTCGATGGAGTGAACAATAAACAGCCATATGCTACCGAAATGACAGACTTGATGAGACCAAAACGATAAACAACAAATCAAAAGTAACTCATAACTCAAGAAAAATAGTTTTGAGATATTGAAAAATCTGAAACTCCAAATTAATCAAGATCATCACACAGAAACACACTGTATTTTCATCACTACAAAAAGTCTTTCTGTTTTTTTAGGAAACTTTTTCGCATATAACTGTCTTTCCGTTTTTTTTTTTTGCGAAGTTGATTTCTTGGCAAACCCTAGAGTAACTACCCAAAGGGTCACTAGCTAGATTACCAAAATTTTCCATTGTGGAGGAGATAAACATAAAACTTCCAATAAGAAAATGTATAAAATTTTACGACAATATGCCAACTTAATGAAGAATCTTCAAGTTATAGTGTGGTTCAATTGCACCTAAATCCAGTCTCTGAAAATGATTACAATAGAAAACCAGGCCAGAAAAAATCAATACCTGCAATGAAATGGATGCATAAAATAAAGCATATGGTTGAGATTTAACTGCAGATAGATTTCCTCCTGTTGCTTGGCGACAGAGCCCGAAAAATGTTGATTCTAACTAAGTGATCGCCAAATTAGAGTACTAACAGCTTTTATATACGAAGATTCCAGCCCAAATGTTTGAGCATCATGATACATCTCCATGCAATATGGATTCCCATTTGTACACACTGTTGCAAACAAAACACTCATATTTTCATCAACACCCAACAAATCGAGTTGTTCGAATTCAAACACACATACAGAGAGAGAGAGAGAGAGAGAGAGAGCTGTAAAACAAGAGCAGATAACACAAAAGAAAAGCGAATTTGCTGTTTTGTAAGCTTCCTCCCTCAAATCATGGGATTTTGTCATTGTTGGTGCGGCTGTGTAACTGTTGGTTTCTTTGGAATCAAGTTTACTCAAGTTCTTTTCTCAGAAATCCCTAAAAATCTGGAACATAGTACCAGTGATTGAGTAAATTTCAGAACAGAGTACCATTTGATTGAGTATATTTTGGAGAACCAAGGATTAACATACAATACCTAAACTACTCACAGCTCAACAAATTGGAGGACAATCCTTACGAGGGCAATTCCGTATTTTCACAGCGTGATTTGGTTTGCCATCCTAAGTTCTTTTATTACAAGTGTATTGATACACATATACATATGCATTTACGCACACATATGGGAGGGTTCAAGAGTTGCGCCTTTTGTTCGATTCTCATCTTTGAAAAATATTTTTAATATAATGAGTGGAGAGAGATTGATAGAGAAAGTTATTGGGAAACTTGCAGAGAGAAAAATAGGTTTCTCAAAGAGTAAAACCAAACAATGGCGACTTTGTTCACTTACAAGTTTTGAAAAATATAATTTAGTCTTTGCACGATTCTCAATAAATTTTGCTATCTATCTTTCTCCACTCATTATATCAATTTTTTTTCTCAAAATTCAAAACGAAACAAAGACAGCCCGTTACACAAAACCTCCTTAAAAAACAAGTAATTATTTTACATTTTCAAACTCAAAAATAATGAAAATGAAAATGAAAAATAATTTTTTAATTTTTTTGTACCATTCAAAAGATCTCAATGAGATCTATCAAACAAGATCCATATTGCTAGAAAAATTATTTGCATAAATACATTATTTTTGAACTTGAAATTGCCTTCTTAAAAAATAAGTACTTAAAACGAGTTCTGGAACGGGTTAGACAATTATCACTAGGTTTCAGTCATTGCTTTGGACGACCTAGATTAAAATTTAAAATGGACACACCCTCTCCGTCTCTTTCCCCGTCACGTGCTCTCCTCTCTCTCTCTCTCTCTCTCTAGCTCTCTCCAGTTAAACTTCATGCTAAATTCCCTCATGCTCCCTCACGCTGAAACTAAGGCTTTGTTTGGAACCTATGGAAAAGAAAAGAAAGGAAAATAAAATAAAATTGGAGAAAAATGGGAAACTAAGGCTCTGTTTGGAACCTATGGAAAAGAAAAGAAAGGAAAATTGGAGAAAAATGAGAGAAAAATGGGAGGGAAAATTTACTACTCACAAAACTTAAAATTGTTATTTTCTTCTCTCTTTCTCTTCTAACCAAACAATAGGAGGGAAAAATTTGTAGTTTTCCTTTATTTTCCTTAAGTTCCAAACAGAGCCTAAAGACGTCGAAGGGCATCTGAGTCTGACCCTCCGGCGACTGTAACTCTCTCTCTCTCTCTCTCTCTCTCTCTTTATTTTCTTTTTTTTTCTGGCAAACCTCTCTCTCTCTCTTTCTGTAATCCCCAATCCAAACCCTAATTCTGGAGAGACGGTTCCGGAGATGATAGCTTCCGGCAACGATAGCTTTTCTGGCAACTCCGGAGACGATACACTAAGAATCATTCTTTGATAGAAGGATTGAGATAATTTCTTGTTTCAAATTCTTGGTGATTTCTTATTTCAAATTGAAGGATACAGTTGTATCTTTTGTTGAAAGCTTAGTACTTGGTGATAATCTTGCTTCTAGTTGAACAATAGGCTTGCAGCTGTTGTTGCGTAATTTTCCCCTTAAATTACCGACTCCATCTGTTGTGTTTTTACTTTATTGTGAGGGCTATTGCTTGAGCTTCTTTTTGTTGTTCCCAATAATCTATTTTAAGAAATAATGTAGTTTATTGGGGTTACATTGAAAAAAAAAGGAATATTATCAAAATTTAGGTTTTCCAATTAATTCCTCTACATGATTCCAAAAATTTTTATTGTCACATGGAAAATTAAAAAATGGTTTTACAGAATTTTCTCTCCATTATGGATCTCATTTTGTAGATTTTTTCAAGTAGATTTCAAATATATAAATTTTATAAAAACTGAATTTGTAAAACAAACGTTATAGACATTTTAAGATTTAAAATAAAATGGAGAGAGAGTGCCCATTTTAAGTTTTAACTTGGACCATCCAAAGCAATTGCTGAGATCTGGTGTCAATTGTATTGTCTCTTGAACCCTAAAAAATGAGAAGTGACCGGCCGTGTACCACAAGGCCGACTCATGGAACACGCAGCCTAAAATACAATAAGTTGTCCAACAATAAATGATTTTTCGTTATTAAATAAAACTAAAGCCAAATAAATCGCCATCATAAGCATGGGGCACAACCATCCCATGAACCAACCGATGAAAATTTACCACCAACAAAAAAAAGTAATCCCATTTTACCCAAAAGCTATACAAAGTGCGGAAGCGATGATTAACACTAGATCTCAGCCATATACCATGTATATATGTTTATATATTACACTGAAGCACTTCTAGTTGAAATACTCCATTCTGGGAAGAGAATTAGTAGGCACTCAGCCGAAAGAGAAGCCATGGAGCACAATTTGAGAACGCTTCAAGGATGCTAACCAGTTGATCGAGAGGGCTACGAATTGCTTTGATATTCTAGTTTTAATGCTTTCACTATCAATGCATTGCATATGAGAAAGGTAGACTCTTGGATCTTGCGCAAACTTACGTACAGATCCATTATAAAAGAGAAAATGAAGTAAAAAGAGCCCAAATTGTCAAGGGAGCAAAAAGAACCAAAAAGAATAAAAGAAGCAAAAATCTTCTGTAATATTTTCGTACATTAGATGCCAATATTTACTTGTCTTTAACGTTGTAATTCGAGTATGATTCGAGATCTTGACATAGTCAACATTTTTCATACCGCTATCTTTTCTGGAAGTTGAATGCCCTGATTGAAAAAGCAAAGATGAACCCAAAGAGCACGGCAAATCCAACAATAATGAGCGCGACGAATCCCAAAAAGTCATGTTTAAATCCAAAGTAACTATCGATAAATTCCTTCACAGTTTCCCCTGTGTCAAGCTTGTCGTTTATGTCACCGAACTGTGAAGCAACTAACCCGTACATGGTCCAAGCGACCGGGCAAATGTTAGTGTACCATCTCCACCACACTGGAATCCTCTGTTATAAAAGAGAAGAATGAAAATTCTGAGTGCTAAGTTTCGAGCTCAATCTCTAAGAAAATGTGTGAGCAAAACCGAAACTTACTGTCGATGGAATGACAAATCCCTAGAAAAGCATCCATATTAGGTAGAAGGAAGATGAAACTATGGCAGCAATGTGGTGGTTGGGAGTAACTGCCACTGCCATCATTCCATAGAAGGTGTAATATAACAAGGTGAAGAACATGAAGAATATGTACCAAAAGAACTTGTCAGCAGTCCAATCGAATCCAATCATTGCGTAAACTATGACCCCATATATGGCCGTTTGAACAAAAATGTAGGGAATCTCAATTACAACCTGCACAAAAATAGGGGATATATAGGGTGAGTAAAACTTGAATGGGACTGGCCAAAAACATCTAGAAGTTTCCGTACTAAACCCAAGTTTACCGGATGGGCTCTCCAAGATAGAGGATGTTACTCCCCACAAGTTCAAAATACGGTGTATGCATATCGTTATTGTCTTATCGATTTGTCCTTAATACTTTCATTTCACGGTATCCCTGAATGCCGATTTTTTCTTGTAGAAAGGCCACTTGGATGACTAGATGTAGTTTGTCCTCTTGACGTTCACGTAATGTCACAGACAATACAAGTAATTTACCTGTCCAAAGGCATATGGCAAAGCTGAGTACATGCCAGCCGCTCTTTCGCGATAAAAGACTGTTCTCTCTATCCCAACCACTGGCAGCACTGATGTGGCATTTTGCACACCAATAAAAAGTACAGCAGCAAACATAGAACCCATTGCATTAAATAAGTCCTGCTTTGTTTCCCTACAAATCCCATAAAAGAACATAATAGAACGTAAATAGGGACTGACAGTTGAGAAAGAAGAGAGTGGAGAAAATCTCTTTTGGCTTTACGGATACACGCACCATTTAGAACCAAGACCCCAAAATATCGTTCCAAACATTAGAGCTATGAAAGTGGTAAACATTAATCTCACTGCGCAGTACGGAGGGTTTCGCCAATATGACCAATGCTGTTTCCATAGGCAAGCCATGCATTGCGTGAAGAACGACTGCGAGTATTTTGTGGTGAAGTCTATGTCTTTTGATCCTGGAGTTGGTACGCTCAGTTCCTTGATCAGATCTTTGTTTCTCCTGATTCATTCAAGTTTCTTAGCAGCTACTATCTAGAACAAAACATATACTAGTCTTAGGCCCCGTTCAGCTAAGGTTCTTATTTTTTAAGTACTTATTTCCCACTTTATGAGACAGGTCATTCTCTCACAACTTATTTTTCTTAGCGATACGGAAGTACTTACTAGATTACACATTTTATATCGGATACCTTGATTAACTTACTGAACTTAGTCAGATATTTAGCACTCAATCCTCTCAAACATTGAGGATGTTTGACCTACTAGAATTCTTCAGACTACAACATGACCCTACCTGTATAGTTCTGAGTTCTCGTACACGCTCGAAAAGTCAACCCCAAGAGCTGTTTCTGATGCAGGTGAAGTTACCTCTAACATCCAAGTTGCAGGATTGTAACCATCTTTAATCTCAGTAACTCCATTGATTCCCTTAACCAAACATACGTGAAATATGTAAGCTTCTCAGAGAAAACATTGAAATACCTGGTCTTAGGAATTCATCAGCTTTAATTACCTCGAAGTATGCGATGAGATGGGCAGAATGGCGGCCTAACGGCCCGACGTATATTTCTTCTCCTCCTCTTTTCAAAAGAAGCAGCTGCAATTTTATAATTGTTTCATTGGCTTTCTTACGACTAGAAACTAAATCTAATACTGAATCCTATACATGTGAAACATTTCTTACCTCATCAAATGCATCAAATATGTCGATGCTTGGCTGATGGATGGTGCACACCACGGTTCGTCCTGTGTCTACTGTGTTCCTCACTGTTCTCATCACTATTGCAGCAGCCCTAGCATCAAGTCCTGAGGTTGGTTCATCCATGAATATTATTGATGGATTGGCTACAAGCTCAACTGCAAGGGTAAGCCTCTTGCGTTGTTCAGTTGAAAGGCCATTCACCCCAGGCAACCCAACAAGTGCTCCCTTTAATGGGGTTAACTCCACAAGCTCCATGACCTCATCAACAAACATCTGCTATTTGTTGTTTAGAATTAAATTTGTTTTATATGGATACTAACAGGGATAGAGTCCAAATTGAAGTACGTCGTTATGATCCCGCTAGAGGGCATATATGTTATCGACTCCCCTACAAGCCTTGAAGGATTAAGAGGTTTTTCGACTTTAACATTCCTTTCATGGGAATACAACTCAAGCCTCAAACTTTCTATAACCTTTTCTGCTTATTTAAAGTTAAATGGAAGGAATGAATAAAATTAGAATAAGAGCTTTGATATGCAAAATTTATGAAAAATGCCGATTAATCTGTAGGCAGGGAACATTTAAGGTAATTCAGGATGCGCAAGATTATAATGGACGATGTCAGGCATAAGGATTTGAGATTGTGATATTAAGAGTCACCTTTCTGGTTGCAGAGTCGACTTCAGGGGGCAACCGAAGCCATGCAGAATATTGTAATGACTCATATACCGTAACTTGAGGAGAGTGAATATCAGTTTGCTCGCAGTATCCTGATATGCGAGCAAATGTTTCTTGCTTCTTTGGGTATCCAGATATTGTGATTCTTCCTTCGATATATCCTCCGGTTTTTCTACCAGCCAACACATCCATCAAGGTGGTCTTACCGGCCCCACTGACACCCATGAGAGCTGTAAGGACTCCTGGTCTAAAAGCACCGCTTACTCCTTTCAGAAGTTCTAACCGGTCCTCAGGTATGCCTTGATCTTTCATTTCCTGCAAGCAAGTACTATTTTGAGCACTGGTTCAGTGGTTAAAAACTCACCTTATTAACAACCTCTAAGATTCTGGGTTAGAGTGTAAAGACAGCCACTTTGTGCATTTAAGGTCAAAGGGTTGGTGTATACCCTATCTACCCCTCCTAGACACCTCCCATTGTTGGGTACGAACTAGGTGTACTTTTTAAGTGCTCTTTATTGTATCCAGGGTACATCTACTTAAGAATTTTGGATGCCTTCTTTGCAGAGTTTTGAACTTAGTTTTATAAATTATTAGAGAGAGTTCCCAATGGAAAGATATGCATGAAGCATGAGCATGAAATTGCTGCTTCTTTTTTTGGTTCAATAAGTTGGGTTTAAAGAAGTATTACAGGGCCTTATATTGTGTACAGTTCTTGGAAAATACCTGTGGCATATCAACTGCATATCTGATCTCTTCGAAAATGATGGAAAGAGGTTCAAAAGGTAGAACCATTCCACGCTTTCTGTTTTGGCCAGCATCAGTAATGCTGCCCACTCCTGTTGCCATTGACGTAGACGATGCACTTCTTCGTACTTCACTTCCCTTTTCTGCACAATGCTACCCAAATTTGAAACACATAATGCAGAACGAAAATTCAAGCAAGAGAGCTTATTTACCATTAGAAGTGATATCTCCGCTTGATGATAACTCAACTAACTCTCCTGTCTTTACAGCAATTCTCTCAGTCACGGTTTCTTCAGTTAGAATCGCTTGAGGCTTGCCAAAGGCTGCATCAAATTGACCCATCTTTTAGCTAAGTAGCATTGACACCAACACACAAGACATGATACTTCGACGCGCAAATTTCTGAAAAATGGAGGACACAAGCCATTGGGGCGTTGTGAAGATATATCTATGCATTTTATTACGTCAAATTTTTGAAAGAAATTGATGAAAACCACAAAAAAGAGGCCTTAGTTGTTCCAGTATACGATGTATGCCTTCATACACACATCTTTGTGTCATCACTATTCATTTACTATCTTCTCTCCCAAAAAAAGAAGGCCGCCCTAAGCTTTAACTAGAGCCAGCAATCCATTTGACACCCATCACACATCTTGCGAGCGTCCATAGGGTGTCACAAGAGGATACTATAGTGTTCTAATGTAAACTGGAGTGTCGAAAGTTTAAAAAAGAAAAACAAAATGTAGGACACTTCTAAATTGCATTTCAGGCACATTTCGCTGTCCAGCAAGGATAAATTGAATGCCATGAATATCTGCAAGTATCAAAATGTGTAGTTCTAACATTAAAAATAAGTGTACTTGCTACTTACGGTTGAGATAAGCTAGAGCCAGAGTGAAAAGAAGTTGGAAAGCGATAAAAAATGCGAGTGTAACTCCTAGTCCAAGCCAATACCAATGTGCTTCAGGAAAAATTCCACGGGACTTCAAGACTTGTACTCCTAGTGTCTCTGTTGAATTAGGAGGGATCTGCGAACAAATATTTCCTTTAAATTTAGATGATACAACTCACTTTGCCTTGCTTTGAATTTCTTTATCCAAATGCACAAAAATTGATGCTTACATGTCTCCAACTCATCCCAAGAAATTCATTCACTGCTAAAGCATTTTGCCCATACATCATAGGTGACAACCAATAACCCCATATCCACCATTTTTTTATATTAACTGAAGCCAAAGAAATTAGTTCTCGGTTAAATCCAAGTCATATAGCAAAGAAGAGATTATTTACTGTTTTTCACTCTGCACTTTCTAACCTCGTGACAAGACAAATCCACCCAATACAAGAACTGCAAGTAACGCAAATGACCCGAATGTGTTTGCCACAATAATGTTCCTTCCTATTCCCCCCATGAATCGGAACAGTGCAGAAGACATTTGGTTAATGCACAGGAGCAGCAAGTATTGCCTGAAAAACCTGCCATTAAAAATAGCAATTAGGATCACAAGTTTGTTTATTTACCAAGAAAAACAAAAGAAACCAATGCGTAGAGCCTAGTTCTGGATTACCGTCCAGCATCTGGATCAAAGCCTACAACATAATAAGTTAGGAAAACCCATGCACCAACTTCTACAAATGTTACTGGGATCTTGAGGAACCACGTGGGTAAAGTGTATGCCCAAGCAGGAAAGAAGAGGAAGTCCCTTTGCTTGTAGAAGATAGGAAGTTTCATGATGCTCAGTGTAATTTCTGAGTAGCCATTGAACATAATCATAATGAGGGTGAAGAACAAGGCACCCATGAAAATCCCTCCATCTTCTAGTGTTTTCTTAGGCATCTCAGTTCGTAGAAATACCGTCACTGTTATGAATGCCATAAGAATAAGCTGAAAAGAAAGATAGCCATTAATCTGCTTGATCAAAATGTTTTGACAATTCAAAACTTTGAAAGATTTGCAATGCTTCTCGACTTACTCACTTGAGTTAACTTGAATATGTAGATGAAGGAGTTTCTCTTCATTAGTAAGTATTCCCTTGATGTGCAAGCTTTCAGTAGTTCCTTTTTGCTGACACCGTATTTCTCGGTTGTTAAAGCAGTGGGGTGGCCCTTAGCTTTGTCAAATGGAACAGCAAGTTTGTCACCCAGTTTCCGGCCAGCGTGGAATGACTGAAATGCTTCTGCAAATTCCTTCACATGAACGTAACTGTAAGGCTCATCTTTGTTTGCCCAGTACTGCTCTTGATCTTTCCTTGATGTCACCTATGTTTTCCCACCAAATGATACAAAGTTACACTCTTGTAGAAAAGATTTAACTATTTATGCTCCCCTTATATCAGAATACGAAAACGTTGTGTTTGGCTGCAACTCTTAAAATGATGGTGCTAGTGGTGGAAGTGGTCTGAGTGTTGGTGCTGGTTGTGGTCATGTAGTGCTGGCGGCAGCAGTGGGGGTACTTGGTGGTGGTCTTGACAAAACTCTGTCCTGTCTAACTTGGTCTAGAAAATGGTATTCACCTTTAAATTTAGAAAACATTTTTCTCTAAAATAAACTCATTTTATCTTGACTTAAGCATACTTTTTTCCGGATAACTTCCATTTTTCATCATATCAGACACTTGAAAAAATGGACAAAGACAAAGGGAAATCTCAAAGCTAGTGATCACTTCTTGTAAGAAGTCGGCAACTCCTTTCCTCTCAGGGCACTTGAATCCCATGTGTTCAAAGAATTCAAGCACGCATTCACGGGGGCCTTGATACACAATTTGCCCATCAGAGAGCAGAATTATGTCATCGAACAGGTCGTAAGTTTCTGGTGCCGGCTGGAGAAGAGAGATAACAGCAGTTCCTTGAAGTATGTGGATGGACTGCCTGATTGAATTCACAATCTGGAAAGTTGTAGAGCTGTCCAAGCCAGTTGATATCTCATCCATCAAGAGTGCTCTAGCTGGTCCAACCAGCATCTCTCCTGCATGATATGACATCAAAGCTCAGAATAATCAGAGTTTCAGAACTCTTTTGGCTAAACAAATTACTCAAAGGGCAGGAATGACCGGTAAGTACGTATTCCGGATTAAGTTATCTTTTTCATAATTCTTACTTCTGTTATCATTAAACTTTTTTCAGCTTTTGGTCAAAAAATTCTACTCTTCTGATTCGACGCGACGTATCGGGAAAGTAAAAAACAATTGGCCCAAAACTCAAAGTAGTTTTGAAAAGACAACAATAAGCAATTTTTTCATGAATTTAGGAGTTCCGTTTCTAGTATATGGTACGTTGTTCTGTGAATGCATTTTACCTGTTGTGAGCCGCTTTTTTTGTCCACCAGAAATGCCTCTCCGCATTTCATCACCCACCAAGGTATCTGCGCATATTTCCAGATCCAGTATCTGTGGAAATTGAAGAAACCAGTTACTATGGCTTTCTAAAACTTATTTTAGTTGCTCAATCTGTTTTCAAGTTGGTACCTTAAGAACATAATCTGTCACGACACTGGACTCTTGCCCTTCTAATAATGCAGCCTGTACATGATTAGAAATGTGGAAAATCAATTCACCAAAAATGGTTTTGGCATGGAGAAATTGCGGTTACCTTCATGAAAATATCAATATCAGGATCAGGCTTTATGTTTCCTTGCTTTTCTCTCCTTGATAGTTCTGCCAACATTTCTGCAAATTTTAACGAAAGCCGATATAGAACTTGAACTCCTGGGGTACTTACACTCGTAAATCGTAATTATGAAAAACATCCATGAATCTAATTTACCATAACAAGTTCCAACCCCTTGGCATCTACCGGAGAATGCTAATGTTTCTCTCACTGTCAATTCTCCTATATGAAGGTCATATTGACTTATATAAGCAGAAGTCCTCTGTGGAACAAACTCATCCATTCCACGGCCGTTGTATGTGACTCTTCCCGAAACCTATAGTTACAAAGGACTTAAATAAGATGACATAGTCCTTGGAACTTATTTAGAAAACTGGATTATTGTCTTGTTTTGTTTGTTTTACTTTTAGATCTGTATCAAGTTTTCCGGCCAAAGCTAGCAGCAATGTGGTTTTTCCAGAGCTCGGTGGACCTAAAAGCAATGTCATTCTGCAAAACCATATCAAAGCAATGGTAAGTGGGATATTTTAGGGCAATTTGAACCAAAGACTTTTTTTTTTTTTTTGTAAAATTCGATTGAGAAATTGTAAATTGTGTCTTCTCACCTTCCAGGCATGATTATTCCACTGACATCATGAAGGATGGGCAATGGCTTCTTTCTACTTGGAAGAATATGGAGGTAATTCAAAAACCCCTTCAGATATCAATATATATTTACGAGTGTACATATATAAGGGGAGGGAGAGAGAGAGAGAGAGAGAGAGAGAGAGATGTGAGGGTCAGTTCAATTTAGACATGGAGATCGATAACGGAAAAATTCAAGTTGATCATATGATCACCAAAT
>JAOTQK010058961.1:0-12368 GCA_025642025.1 Rhododendron ferrugineum | reverse complement strand
GAACAGATTCTGCCGGACCATGTGGGGTGAACCCCCATGGGCTCAACCCAAGTGGTGAATGCTTCCCTCGGTCCTCTTGCCGAGCCACGACCACCACAGTGGATATTCCCATGGTTAGGAACATTTCCACACGATAACAAACCAATGCTAAAAAGTTGCCACTTAGTTTATGAAAACTAAGAAAACAAGCAGAGATTCCGAATACGTGAGTCAAAAGTACGATAAGAGGAATGTGTTAGGCACCCCTCTCACGATCGGCCCATAATCATTCAACAGAGGACTAATATTTGCTTAATTTAATTCTACACATAAACTGATTATTAAACCATTTAACAGTTAATAAGGTAAGCCAGGACAAGTAAGTAAACCACATGCATTTAGCCAAATGAAGACAGGAGACTATCCCAGCAGATGGATTCCACGACCGATGAATGGATGTCACGGCTGTGGGATCCAACTGAATGGATCTACCGGCTGTGGGAACGATGTCCCAGCCGATATTCTTACTCATACCAGAAATATGAACAGTTAACAGAAGATTAGAATGCTACAATTTCAATACAGAAGAGAGAAAAGATTAAACCATAGGCTTCTGGGCCTCACCACTAAGAATGGCAACGGGGCGGGGCGGGGCGGGTTTTTGTGTACCCCGAGTCCCCGACCCAAAAATTATTACTCGACCCTGGCCCCGCCCCGACCCCGGCCAGGTATTTTTTGGGTACCCCCGTTCCCGCCCCCGATCAGGGAATGGATTTACCCGCCCAGCCCCGTTTCGTAAAAAATTTAAAAAATTGGTAATCTTAAAGCAAAAAAAAGAAAATAAGTATAAATGAAGTGTTAGTTTAGTATAGTGGTGAAAATACAAGGGTAAGAATATAAGGGTTTTTTAGTGTAATGATAATAATATTAGGGTAAAAATATAAAATTTGAAGTATTAATTAATGATAATTAGATTAGGATAAAAGTATAATTTTATAAATAAATACATTTCGGGGCAGATAATATCGGGGCGGGGTACTATCACCCCGAACTCGGCCGGGTTTTAGTATTTTTACCCCGACCCGATACCTGAAAAGGTGGTGGAAAATCCGATCATCTCTACTCACCACCTTGATCCCTCAGTGCACAATTGCTTCGGATTGAGGGTGATTGACTGATTTCCTCCTCTAAACCCTAGGACTGGGGTTTGTACTTTGGTGTTTGATTGCTCAGATTGCGGTTGCTTACGAGGGTTTAGGGTTTTTGTAGAGAGAGTATGAGAGGTGATTTCTGTAGAGTTTCGTGGCTAGGGATGATTGAAAAGTATATCAATTTCGAAACCCTAAGGCCCCTTTATATAGGCATGGGATGACTCACTCCGACCAATGAAATGACATGAATCAATAAGGTAGTATATGGCAACAAGATCTCTGCATCGTAATCTCTTTTGTAGCCCTGAAAGAACGCTTTGTGGCTGCTAGGGTTGGAGGATCGACCAAACGAGACAGAACATTCCAGAACTCTGGTCTAAGACGATCTGGCGGCTGAGGAAATGATCTCATGGAGAGATTTCAACCACCATATTCCACGGGTGACAGAAAAGATTTGAAGGGCACAAGATCGATTTAGCGGGCCAGCAGATGTATTTGACTGAAAAACTGTATTTCTATTTGAAAGGCTATTTGGCTATGGATTGAGTCTTTTAAGTGGCTAAAAGTATTTACCAAAGTCCCCAGGTTTACGAGAAATCAATCAATAATCACTTTATCCTATTCATCATCGAGATGGTCCCCAAGATGGGACTTGAAATATTCGTTAGGCCGAATTGGGGTGTCTATAATTTTTCCCTTTACACTTTGTGCATCATATAGAAATATAGATATCTTTTTACTTTTTTGATTTTTTATTAAGAAAATAACGGGATTATAAATTTTTGTGTTCTACTTGGAAAAGTCATTAGTGTCACTATGAAAAAATGAGTACGAACATAATCTTAAATCAATTTGTATTTTTTTTCGTATGAACGTATGAGATACGTATAGAATTGGGACTTGGGGGGCCTGTGCTGACCCAACTCACCATAGGATTTGTAACTCCCCAAAATTGTGTCATTTTGGGGCTGGAAAGGGGTAGAGAAAAAAAAAGGCAACAAGGCTTGGTTTGGGTAAAGCCGAGCAAAAAATAAATATTTCAAATTTCAATCCGTTTGAACCGGTGGGAAGATTTTATTTTTCGGATCATTTTATCTTAAAGGGTCATAATTAAATTTTGACTCTAGGGCTCTCGTTAATTAGCCCTAAGAAAGTCGTAGAACCAAATATCTCTTAAGGCTAACTAACTAGAGCCCTAGAGCCAAAAATAAATTATGATCCTTTAGGATAAAATGATCACATAAATAGGATCTTCGTACTAATTCAATCGCGTTGAAAATTAGAGCACTTAGTTTTTCAACTATCTTTAGACAATTTATATATTAAAAATATATAGTTAAAAAATTAAGTGCTCTAATTTTCAATCCGTTTAAACCAGTACGAAGATCTTATTTCTCTGATCATTTTATCCTAAAAGATCATAATTAATTTTTGGCTCTAGAGCTCTCTTTAGTTATTTCTAAGAGATATTTGGTTCTACGACTTTCTTAGGCCTAATAAACGAGAGTCTTAGGGTCAAAATTTAATTATGACCCTTTAAAATAAAATGATCAGAAAAATAAAATCTTTCCACCTGTTCAAACGGATTGAAATTTGGAACACTACCTCGTTTGCTTTAGGATTTGAAAAACATTTTTCAAAAGATTCCCCCTACTTTCAATCATTTCTCTCTTTATCTCTCTCCACTTATTACCCCTAGTACTTTTTCAAAAAAAATTTCAAAAAACTATCCAACATAGCATTAATTTTTTTCTCAACTTTCCCCCAAACCAAGCCTTGCAGCCCTTCTTTTCCCCTATCCCTTTTTTTTTTATCTGCTTTTTCCCCTATCCCTTTCAGCACCAAAACGATGTAGTTTTGGGGACACTGCAATCATATGGTGAGTTGGGTCACCACAGGCCCTCCGAATCCATAGAATCGGATAGGTAGGTACATCTTCTCTGGGAGTTGCTCCAAACACGACTTTTAGGTAGAAAAGTAGAACATGTAAATTTGCACGGGGAGTTTAAGGTGCCGTTCCGCTTTCTTTTTAAAAAAAAAGGTAATTTCAAGCTTAAATATAATGAAAATGAACAAATAAATTTTTAATTTTTTTTGTATCATTTAAAAGATCTCAATGAGATCTATTAAATAAGATCCATATTAGTAGAAAAATTATTTGTGCATTTTTTAGCTTGAAATTACATTTCTTTTTTAAAAATCATTTTCTAAGAAACTGGAACGGAGCCTAACATTTCTCAAAGATGCAAGGGTAATTTTTTTGAACAGAAGATGCAAGGGTAATTCAGTCAATTAGTTCTTCGAGCAGTACACGTATCACTCCAATTCACTGCGACAGCTCTCTATCTGATCTGGTATCACTCCCGAGAGAGAGAGAGTGAGTGAAAGCGCGGCATCGGCTGTATGAAGTTTCGTTTCCTCGGAAATCAACTTTTTGCCCTAGCTTTGGAGAGAGAGAGAGAGAGTCTTGTCGTGGAAGAATGGAGAGCAGTAATGGTAAAGTAATGGTTATGAGAGAGAGAAAGAGAATAGAGATGCCATTTACTTTGAAGGTGGGTCAAGTGTTTACGGGGTTTGGAATCGGCTGTGGTCTTGGTATCGGCGTTGGCCGCCCTTTAAATTTAGGTATTGTTCTCTCTCTGTCTCTGTGTGTGTGTGTGTGTGTGTGTGCGCGCGTGAAAATCATCGGGGAAGATGAATTTGGGAGGGTTCTTCAAACCCAAAGATTAAAATTCTTCGGCTGCTAAAATCCCGTGTACATTGTCTTCCCTCGCTACTTTCTATGTTAGCATGTTACTGTCTAATTTGAGTAAGAAATATGGATTATGTTCAATTTCATGTTTAGTTGTGTTTGTTCAGCAGTGTTATAGCCCCACATTGGTTATTAGAACCTCCAAAAACTAGGATACGAGTCTGTTCGGCCTCTCCACCCATTGCCAATTGATTTTGAGTTGGATGCTTTAACATGGAATTAGAGCTAGGCTTTTGCAAACTTTTGGATAAGGCTCTCTTGATGGTTTGCTCCGTTATTTGTGCCATAAGTGCACCTTGTTTCGTTATGATCCAATTGTTATGGATACTTCGTTTATCTCTCAATGTGCGGATGAGTATTAGAGCTTATCGCACATTTGTTATTATAACCTCCAACACTTGGATATGAGTCTGTTCAGTCTCTCCACTTAATTGGATGATTTAACAAGCAGCATTTACAACTAGGTGGACTTTCCTTTCATTTTAATTGTTGCTCAGGTGGATTTCAATGAACAGAAAGAAGAGAAACAATGACTTAAATGGATTTGCTGTCTTGTAATTCCTTTGGTGTTAAGTAACATCCAAAGATTTAGTGCTCAGTTTAGCATCCCACACTTTTTACTAAATGACTCCATCTTATTGCACCAAAATTATTATAAGAAACACCAAAGATAAAATACCCTTACTACCTACTAGTGTCAACAGTGGCAATACCGAGAATTTTCTCCAATGCACCAAACCCACCAACAAGAATTTACATAAGAGCCCCCATTTCTTGGGCACCTTGCGGAAGCTTTTTAACATTTCAAATGCAGCAAATATAATTCCATGTTATACGTAGCAAATTTCAGTTTGTACCTCCTATTTTAAATTACTATATTCATGTATGTAAATATATGTATGTATGTAAAGGAACTAAGGAAGTGCACAATTCAGCTCAGGTTAAGTCATGACAGTTGGCAAACTTTGGCAGATGAGTTCCACTCAGTTGGTAACAGTTTGATTTGTTAGGAAGTTGTTAGTACTGTTAAGTTGATGTTTAGGTATAGTACCTCAATACAGTTGTATTTATGTTAGAAAGCAATACTTTTGTCCAGAATCTTCCCGTATGAATATAGAGATGATGCGCAGGGTGAAAGCCAATTGCAAAATGGAATGAGAAACAGATTTCTTCATCTTTTTGCATTTCTGTTTGTGTTTTTCTTTAGTATATATCTATGCGTGTAACATGTATACGCAAATTAATGTACATGTGGTGTAATTACAATCAGTTGCCAGTCTTCTTGTTTAATTTCTTCTAAAATTTATATCGTCCACAAGGCCTACGCATAAGACAAAGTCTGGGAGAGGTAGTAGGTATGCTGGTTCACTTTACTTCTTAGAGAGAATACTGGTATCCGCAAAGCATTAGGATTAGGGTGGATAAAACTGGCTATTGTGCACATAACGACCTCCATTTAAGAAGCTCTGCTGTGAGCAAGTTGTTTTTGGCCTGCATTGGTTCAATGTCGGTGTTCTGTTTTCCTTTCTTGTGTTTTGAGCTAAAACATGAAATGGATGTCCACATGAGATTTGATTTTGTATTGTTGGGGCTGGTAAATTTTAAAGATTCAGACATTAAAAAAGGTGGATTGAGGATGATAATGAACTCTTGATTTGATGTTGTTGAGTGACTTGACTCTTTATCGAAATCCTTTTTCTGGTTTATCTAGTGTTATGTAGTAGGCTATTTGGTACTAAGCACTAAGCTGAGAGTGAGTTCAATGCTGACGGATTTCTTTTTGTTGGATTTACCTTTTGACCTTTTTCCGATGGATTTTTCTTCTTGTTGCTATTACCTTATGACCTTTTGATTGAATAACGTTTACCATAAGCTAGTTGTTCACCATTTTGTTGACTTTAATTTGTGCATTAGGTGCAATACCTGTGCTGAACCAAGTCATGGGTGCAACCAGAGGTGCAACAGATGTATTTTCTGGTGTTGGTAGGCATGTTAACGACTCTGTATGTTAATTCTCTGTTTCGTTTTTCTTTTAGTTTTGAATTGTTGTTCTAGAAGTAACATTTTCTCACAGCAAAACATTTCTGTGAACTGTTGTAATTATGTATCCTTAAGTTAAGGAAGCTGGGAGCAAAGAACATTGAAGTGGGCATCGGCTGTGGAGTTGGTTTTGGGCATGGTTTTGGAGTTGGTAAGTTTGATTAACCATTGTTTTTTTTAGTATTGTGCATGACTTTGATGCACTGATCTCTGCTTATGTTTTTGTATGCAAAGGCTAATGGAATCACTTGGCTTTGTTAGTCATTAAATCATGCTATTGGCATCCTTAGACACATCTTTTCCGTCCCCCTGACTGGCCCTATTATCTAATCTGCGGTTCTTAGACTTGGCTTACCGTAAGTTGTCTTGGATTTTTCCTCAAGTATCTGTGTATACTTCTACCTTTTTTAACCTTCAGTCAGGGACTCAAGAACATGTTAGATTTCCGGCTTTAAAGTTTGTTTTGCTCAAGTTTGTTTCTTAGCTCATAATCTGAGCCACTTAAACGTCCATTTGAGGCTAAAAGAGTGTTGAATAATATGTTATTGGAGATATACATGCAAAGAAAGAAACCCGTTATTTTTCTATTGCAACTTAAATCATATGAGGAAATAAGAAACTAGGATTGGAAGTACGAAAACGCCTGTGGAAAAGTATTTCAAGGTTCTAGCAACTGCATTGCACTGGCCTTGCAACGGGAACATGCTCTGTTAAAGTGTCCACAGGAACCATTAACCCACTAGCAGCATACTTAGGTAATTAGGTTGTGTTCTTTTACACTTAACTTATTTTTTCTCCCCTTTTGGAACTTAAATGAAAATAAATTAAGTTCATCCATTGTTCTAAACTTAAACTTAACTGCCTACACGCACACAAGTAGAATATAAGTTAAGTTTAAGGATGGGAAATAAGTTAAGTTAGAAGAATGGACTGAATTAAAAAAAATAAGTTAAGTTTAAGTTAAATGTAAAAGAACACAGATCATACTTAATGTTTGGGAAAAGTCGCTAAAATGCTTATTCTTCTGAACATAGTCGGCTAAAGGTTGATTTTTGTTTGGCAGGTCTTGCCGTGAAGCCTGGGGTGGTGAAGCAGATCCAATCTTCTCTTGTAGTATGTACCATAATTATCATACATGGCACCTTCTAGTGTCTCACCTTGCTTCTGTTTTTTTTGTGTGTGTGTGTGTGTGTCTAAAGTTGAGCTTGCACATTTGCTAGCAAGCAGTGACAAAGATGATGATGAAGTTTGGAATAGCTCCTAATTTATCCCTTGATCAAGGCCTCATTCCAGCGTCTCTGCAAGGTAGCATAATGCCCTCCAATCAAAATCCTGTGGGAAGTATCATGCAGTTGGCAACACAAGCACCCGACCACACATCTCAAAGCTTCCCCACAGGTGGAAACTTGAGTGCAGGTTCTTTTGAAACTTTTGCATCAAAAAAGCCTCCACTAAAGCCATCATATGGTAGTCGGACGGAGGAGGTAATTGGTAGTTTTCTGCAGAATCCGCTACTCAAAGATGAGGGCAGCGAACTTAATGAGCGGGTAGGTAGTGAATTCCTTACCTGAAATTTTCTTCCTCCTAACTATGGCTGAAATGTTGATAGTTTTTTTTTTTTTTAACTTCACTAAGTACATCGGTTGGATCATATAGGAATCATCTGGGTATACAACCTGATCAAATTGGCACCACTTTCAACTGTCTATCAATGTGGCCCTTGCCAGAATAGTTCCCTTAGATAGATGGATTTACGCGTTTGGAATTTGCTTATTTGCCTTCATTCCACCAATTCAACTAGCTTGATTTGTGTCTCTAACGCAGAACATAGAACATGTAGCACGGACACAGATACGGACTCGGACTCAGACACGGATACGGACATGGGACACGAAATTTCTTAAAAAATTGGGGTCACGGACACGGCAGGGGACACGGCAAAAATAAATAAATAAATAAATAAATAATATTTATTGTATACCAGTGAAAATTTAGTTAGGTGTATAAGCTTGAAGCTTCAATATTTATAAGCAAGCATCATATATACATCGGTAAAACAAAATATTTATTCCAAAATATATGAAGCAATTACACATTTACCTCCTAAAGTTTTAAAAAAATTGCATATTTAACTTTTGCAGTGTCCCTCACGTGTACCTGCGGTGTCCCCCTACAAAAATTAACTAAATTTATTGGACACACGTGGCGTGTCCCATACGTATTTTGCCATGTCCTCGCACGCCGGCCTCTAGGAGTGTCGGTGCTACATAGAGAACAACACAGCCTGAGGATTCTCTCCAACATACCTTACATGTTTTAGTTGTCCACTGAATTATCCCTGATCCGTGGCAAAATTTTATGCCACACGCATCAAACCTTCTCCAAGGCTTGAAGTTTATTTAGTTTTCAAATTAAGGGTCCGTTTGTTTCGATGTAAAATATTTTACAATGTAAAATGTTTTCCATATAAAATGTTTTTTCCAAAAACAAACTTTGAATTTTTATTTTTCGATGTTTGGTTGGCACATGAAAGCATTTTTCAGAAAACAACAAAATAGTCAATCCGCACGCAATATATATATATTATATATATATCAGTCAGGATCCTATGAGAGATCCCTTACGGTTTTTCCGTTAGGGACTCCCCTTTCCCGATCAAATTGCGACGATCCAAGGCGCTCAATGTGTTCAGAACGTGATTTTAAGGGTACCCGCGAGAAATCGCCCAAAAAAATGACCAGGAAGGGCTTGATCCGAGCAGTTTTTCATAAAAACACTATAAATGCATTTTATGCAAAACTGTTCGGATCAAGCCCTTTCCGGTCATTTTTTTGGACGATTTCAAGGGGTAATCTTAAAATCACGTTCTGAACACATTGAGCGGCTTAGATCGTCGCAATTCGATCGGGAAAGGGGAGTCCCTTACGATAAGGCCATAAGGGATCCCTCATAGGATCCTGAGTGTATATATTCCAAACAGTTTTGCATAAAATGCATTTATAGTGTTTTTATTATAAACTGCTCGGATCAAGCCTTTTTCGGTCATTTTTTTGGGCGATTTCTCACGGGTACCCTTAAAATCGCGTCGTTCTGAACACATTGAGCGGCTTGGATCGTCGCAATTTGATTGGAAAAGGGGAGTCCCTTACGGTAAGGCAGCAAGGGATTCCTCATAGGATCCTGACTGTATATATATATATATGTTCCTATCCACACCCTTCCTGTCCGCACCTCTCCTTTCCCGATCGAATTTCGATGATCCGAGCCGCTCAATTTGTTCAGAACGTGATTTTAAGGGTACCCGCGAGAAATCGGCAAAAAAAAATTGGCTTGATTTGAGCAGTTTTTTATTGAATTGTTCAATAAAAAAACTGTTCGGATGAAGCCCTTCCCGATTATTTTTTTTGCTGATTTCTCGCGGGTACCCTTAAAATCACGTTCTGATCACATTGAGCGGCTCGGATTATCGAAATTCGATCGGGAAAAGGAAGGTGTGGACGGGTGCGGAATTGATCCGAACAGGTGACTGATGGTTACTGAAATGGTGGAAGTTACAACTTACAAGTGAACCCCAACTCAACACCTCAGTTGGGGTTCAGGGGGAAAAAGTCCATCCGCTCCCACGGCGTACTTACCGACTTTTTGAAAGGAAATCAATTTCACACGGCTCATGGAAAATATTTTACCCTGGAAAATGTTTTCCAACTTTTTGTCCAACAAACAAAGGAAAATAAGTAAAATATTTTTACACAAATATTTTACGTCCAAACAAATGGAGCCTTAGGGTTGAAGTTTTATTTGTTTGCTTGCATTTCGTCGGTTTGTTGAGGTAAAATTGTCACCCCAAATGGGTGAATAAAATTTTTTAATTCCTGAATTTCTCCTTGTAGGATGGGCTTCTGCGGTCAGAAAACAACATGCTTCAGATGGTAATTTCATGCTTTCACTGTTAATATTTCTTCAAACTTTTAAGCAATCAAATGAGGTGATGTTCATTGTTATAGTATCTCGAGGATTTTGCTTATTCCATGGAAGAACTAAGTATTTCGGGATAGAAACATGTTGAGAGAGGTGGGTTTGTTTATTTGTTGGGGACTGAGGAGAAAAAGAACATCCGACTACTAGAGTTTACCAATAACAAATTTGCTCGGGTTCCAGTAAAATGCAATTGGTGCCCTGTTTTAAGCTAAATAAATTATTCAACACTTAATTAGGACTACACGCATCTATTCTTTTCCACTTCTTTTGAGTGGGTATTCATTGGAAGCATGATATTTGTTGTGTATTCAGTTGTTGAAACACCAGCAAGTGATCGAGGATCTTATGAAGGAAAACGAGAAGCTTCAACGGATATTGGTTGAAGACCTTAATATTCCTCCCAGCAAACTACAAGCCAGCTATTCAAGTAGGACATCTCCGTGCGCTGATTGTTTTGAGTGCCGTCGAAAACAAAGAAGAAAGTAATCTGAAGCAAAATAGTTCCCTCAAACATTCGCACCATTATTGGTTGAAGACCTTAATATTCCTCCCAGCAAACTACAAGCCAGCTACTCAAGTAGGACATCTCCGCGTGCTGATTGTTTCGAGCGCTTTCAAAAACAAAGAAGACAGTAATCTGAAGCAAAATAGTACCCAAACATTCGCACCATTGGGTAGTTAACTTCAATATTCTCCCTTGTGCTCTCTTTTAATCGGGTTTTGGATTGTTGTTCTGCAATCCCACTTAGAAGAATCATTCTTTGGGAAACCATACTAGAGTGAGTTAGAGTACTGATTGAGAGATGCTAAAACAGGTCCATGAGGTAGCTAAATACTAAGTTTTACAGCTAATTTTCCTTTGCTTTCCTTCGTTGCTCTCCTTGCAATTCAGGTTTCTATCCCAATGGTGAAGCACAGATCATGCTTTTAGTCGATGGACTTGCACCATCTTTTACCTTTGTGAATATTGGCTGCAATTTTGTGTAGTGACGGTAATTTGAAATTCTCTGACGTGGGTTCAATGAACTTTTAGTTGTGTGATTGATTAAGTTCTAGAACTTGTAACAAGCTTGGGTTGCAGTTTGCAAGGTAGAGAAAGTAGTGGCCGTTTTTGTTTTCCTCAATTGAGGTTACTTGGGTAGGAGTGTCTCAAATCTCAATGGATATTGTCAAGTGGATCGATTGCTTAATTCTGAATTCCCAGATATAATTTCCCAGCATTTGAAGGTGTGTCATCTAAACTGCAATGTCAGAGATTATTCAGTGCCCTACGTGGTGCCTTAGGAGAGTGTTAAAAAACCACGTAGGTAGGTGCTCTAGCGGTATTGAATAATTTTTTTGTAATGGGGAGTGATGGTAAATTAAGAGCTGTCCAATCCGATCCTTCAAATGCTGGAAGTAGGGCAGTAAATGAACCCCTAGCCATTCACGATAAACCAAGCCGTTCGTGAACGGCTTAGTGTTTTGGGATCGTTCGAGTTCGAGCTCAATTCGTTAAGTTTTTATTGAGCTTGAGCTCGTGAAAAAATTAATAAACAAGCCTGGACATTAGCTTGCTTGGCTCGGCTCGAGCTCGTGGAAAAATTACTAACAAGCCTAAACATTAGCATGCTCGGCTTGGCTCGGCTCACCTCCCCAAGGCTCGTTTTCTTTTAATGGAAGGAGATTTCATTACTTCTTATTAATTCAAAAGTAAATATGTTGTTGCGCAATACTCAAAATTATAGTAAATTGTATCACTATTTTTGAAATAAAGGCTTCTTCACTTAGGTTATATAAATATAAGGCACATGCAAAATCAAGATTTCCTTTACTATGTGTAGGTACATGGTACCAAATGCTAAGGGTCGAAGGAGGCAAGGCACCTTCAGGAGTAAAGACACCTTTCGTACTAAGACTAAAGGCAGGGCCCGAGTGACTTGGGACCGAAGGAGGATTATGGAATGGAGGCTAGAGCCTAAGGGACCTATCTGTGAGAGAGAGAGAGAGAGAGAAAGATTGATTTGCTGGCCAAAGGCCAAGCTCCGTTGAGATTCGTATCCACCTACCACCTGACACATGGATGACCTTTGAGGTCACATGATATACAATCCATCTTATCACAGCCCTCTGAACCAGCCACCCTACCCCAGACAACCTTTGTCCTGTGATGACTGACTACCTTAGATAAAGACTTACTCCCCATTGGATAGCCATCTAGAAGTCGATAGGTGTCCTTCAAAAGGGCTTTCCTTCAGGGACGTTTCTATGCCTATATAAGTACGGACCCGGCGTCCCTGAAGTCACTGCAAACTGCAGTCCCCCAATTTTCAATTCGTTTGAATCGGTGTAAAAATCTTATTTTTCTTATCATTTTATATTAAACGGTCATAATAGATTTTTGGCTCTAAGGCCTTTCAACGAGCACCTTAAGGCTCCTTATTTAGTTTTAGGTCTCTCTTAGGGTGCTCATTGAAAGGCCTTAGAAT
>JAOTQK010058936.1:0-12371 GCA_025642025.1 Rhododendron ferrugineum | reverse complement strand
CGTTATTACGATGAGGAAGAAAAGAGAAGGCGGAGTCGCAAAATAAGCCCATGATTTGATCCCTGTACCAGAAACATACCTGTAGTTTTTATTACTACTTCAATTTAGACCTTTAAATTTTGGGATGTTGTTGATTGGGACCATCTTTCTGGAAAAGTTGTGGCGTGAATGCAGTCTCTTGTACTCTTTTTCGTTTTGATGCTCTGTTCGGTTTGGGTTTTTAGGGAGAATTTTGATAGTAATTGTAGAGACCCGAATAATTTTGAATTTTCGAAGTATTTATTAAATGACTAATTGCAGGAATATGGTATGATTGGAGATTAATTAGATTGGGGCTCATAGTGAAAGAATAGGAGATTGAGGGGAGAATGTGTGAATTATTGATATAAGAGTATATATGGGGGTGTGCATATGTATGAGATCATTTTTCCCCTCTCTCTTCTCTCCCTCATCCGGCGTCTCCCATCTCTCTCTCCTCCGGCTCTCTTTCTCTCTCTTCTCCTCTCACTCAAGGCTCCACTCAATCTCCCAAAATCTTTGAGAAACAACCTCATTCAAGCCTTGCAATCGCGGTCCCAAGCTCGGAAATCCTTGGGTGAAGTTCGAATCGGGGTTTCAAAGTTCGAAAGTCTAGGGCTCGTCTAATAACGCGTGAATCCCGTCCATTGTTTCGAGGTAGGAACTTCTTGACCTCTTTTATATGTTTACATGTTGTTTTGGTGTAGGATCGAGCCTTAGATTGTTGGATTTTGGTTGTTGTTGTTGTTCTGAAAATCTGCAGAAATCGCCCATCGAAACCCCGTGGTATCGATACAGATTTCGTGCTGTATCGATACCATAAGGTTATCTTTTGGACAACCTCTCCCGTATCGATACGGATTTTACCCGTATCGATACGGATTTTACCCGTATCGATACCAGGAGCTTATCTCCAGGTTTTGCTGTTGTTGACTTTTCGTTGATTGTTTTGACTCCCGAACACTTCCAAACCCTCTTGAATACCTCCTAATCGATCTCAAGCTCGTTTATTTGGTTTCCTTTGGCCTTTCGTTGTTATCCTTGTCCGTCGGCCTTCCGTTAGTACGAATCGAATAAGAAATTACGTGAAATTACATAGTTAAACGTCGTTAAGTGCATTATTCGTTGATTGTTGGAATATGTGATTGATTATGATACATTTGTGATATTGTTGGCATACTTAAAGATGTTACGTCGATGAATGTAATCTTGGGAAAGTCTTAGTTTGTATTTCGCTTGGGAAATTAGTTGTTTGGGTCAGAAGTTGGCTAGGGAGTCCCGTAGCGCAAGGGGTGGTAGTACGGAGACTTTGTAGGGTTTCGTAACGCAAGGGGTGGAAATACGGTAACCCGGGATTGTAGGGATCACTGTGACGCAAGGGATGGTAACGCGGTAATCCTTGTAGTGACGTTCGGTAACGCAAGGGGTGGAAATACCGATGGGGGAAAGTTTGAGTCAGTGAGTTGAGTTGGGATCGTTCAGGTCGTTAAATCATGTGGTTTATGTTTGTAATCGGAATCGAGGTTCATTTTGGAAATTAATTGATCGTCAAGTACCGAACTTTGTTTCCTTACCTTCCTTTTCGTCTGCACTAATCGACTTGTTTGCATATAACATTGGTAAAGATTTTCCTACTGGGCCATTGTAGCTCAACAAAATCCTTCTTTTCAGATTCTAACGTTGGACAATGACATCATGCAATGCATGCTTGGAATGTGGATGATTTTTGGAAGCTTATCATTTTTAGTTACTTATTCATCTTGTGATAGTTTAGCTTTTGGTCAATATGGTTTTCTAACTAATTATTCATAAAATTCTTCTGACAAGAAAGTTTGTAACTCTCCGTACATGTTGTATCTATACTTTAGCTAATCTGGGCCATGGTGCCAAAGTTGTATTTTCTTTTGATTTGGGGACTTGGTCTGTAATCTAAACAGATGGGATACTATTTTGGGAATGCGATGGCAAGCGAAGTTCTTTTATTTTAATTATGGTATTTAATTTATGTTAAAAATCCAGGTCGTGACAGTAGGGGATGTAATAAATATGTAACCACACGCTTCACAACCAATTCAATTTAAGAAGCCTTCATTCTTCTCGTAGATCCCTGAAAAAATAAGCCAAGATGTTAGTAATAGTAACTACTTGACTTGCACATTCTAGCCAAAAGGGAAAAAAAAATTAAGATTGGTACTATCACATATGACAAAATGAATCTGTTACCACATAATACAGTACCCACGTCATTTATAAACATGAAGGAAAAGTTTTGCAGAAAAGGGAATAAAATATACTAAGACGCACTCAAATGGTTAGAAGAACTCCGTAATCTAGGCAAAACTACTATCTAATTCAAGCTAGAAGAAACAGTAACTTGACGAGTCATAAAAACTTGTGAACAAGTGTAAGATTATACAAACCTTGGTGGGACAACAGTCACTGTCAATTCCTACTGCATAATATAAAGCTCTTGTCCAGCTATTAAGTAGCGACCAATAACATTTCCCGGTTCCATAATAAACTGCTCCTGGAATGTTCC
Source organism: Rhododendron ferrugineum (assembly GCA_025642025.1). NCBI lineage: Eukaryota > Viridiplantae > Streptophyta > Magnoliopsida > Ericales > Ericaceae > Rhododendron > Rhododendron ferrugineum. The sequence continues at coordinate 9,814 of JAOTQK010058936.1, read as the reverse complement.
CATTCGCCGCCTCGACATATCAATCGAAAGATCATTAAAATTTGGCAATCCCTTTGCTTGTACACCATCTCCACATACAAGGAATTGATTGCCAACAATAAAGGAACCCGATACACAAATGGCAACGCCGTCTCTACCATGAACGCGGCACTGAACTTTTTCCACAACATGCACAAGCTTTTCTGGAGGCCATTCACCTGCTAATGTACTCCGAATATTTGACAACGAGGCAAATATGTCATTTGGACCAACATAATCTTTGCCTGAGAAACTAGGAAATGTAAAAGCAGGTATTAGCAACTGAAATCGCAGCCAAAAAGCGTTAAAACTTCCTACTGTAAATCATTCTAATTGGCCGTTATTCAACTTCTTGAGGCCTGGATCCAACTTTTCAGGACTCTTGCAACCGTATAATTTTCTTGACTTCCTATCCAAAATTTGAAAGCGAAGCTTCAGATATCTGAAAAGATTACCTGAAAGTTGAGCGTTCATTATAAAATGTCCTTGTGTGTTGCCAAAGTTCATCAGGTCCATCAAAGAGCAAGTAATAGTGCCTTGTCAGCATCTGGTTAAGCAAACAAAAGCGGCAATGATATTAAGAAAGTAAGAAATAAGTTTATGTTTATTTTAGGAGAATAACTTCTACACGGAGGGTCCTCCGTGTAGAAGCCATTGTCAACCAAGCCAATCAAAACAAGCCAACTCAGCACCAAACCCAGGAAGTCTGCCCACCCTTTCCACTGCTCAACATTTTGGTGCAAAACGGTGCCGTTTTCCTTCCCTTTTGGTGTCGAATAAATGGGCATGATTTTGTGGGGTCCATTTCAGGTCTTACAAAGATAATTCAAAACACAAGTTATTCTTATAATATTTTTTTAATGAGTTTCTTAAAAAGCTTAACTCAATCCGATATCGGTAAGGGTTGTTTCAGAATTCGTAGAGCGCCTTACGAATTCTGAAACAACCTTTACCTATATTGGATTGAGCTAATTTTTTTCAGGAACTCATACAAAAATATTTTAAGAATAACTTGCGGTTTCAATCATCTTTGTACGACTCGTAACGAGCCTGATGCAAACCAAATCAATGGATAGATTCATAAGAGAGATAAATCCCAAAATGGGATACAAGGAGCAAAAGCTCTCTATATTCCTTTTATCAATACATCAAAACCCATCTCGGCTACAGATCTGTCCATTTCCATTTCGTCACTGTTCACACTCGACCCAATGTTCGAATCACCATTTTTGACCAAGATCTGCACTCGTTTTTTATTTTCGAGCTTGACCCAACTCTGATACCAAACGATGCAAACCCAAATACCCATAGATAATGTAGAGAGAAAATCCCAAAAGGAATACAAAAGAGACTAAGTTCTTGATAGAAAATTGTTCAAAATGAAAAAAGCTGCCAAATAAGAGACTCCAACACATATATATAGACCCTTTTACTACTAAGAGCACAAAATGACATAGGTACCCTTACTACATACTACATCAGAGCCCTGCAAAAATCAAAAAAATCGGAAGCAGTATATTCCCTGTTTGGTACCCATTAAATGGCAATGATTTTTTGATTTTTGCGGGGCTCATTACGGGTCGTACAAAGATAATTCAAACCCCAAGTTATTATTCTTAAAATATTTTTTTATAGTTCCTGAAAAAAATTAGCTCAATCTGAAATAGGTAACACCCTACAAATTTTGAAACAGCCCTTACCTATATCGGATTGAGTTAATTTTTTTTAGAAATTCACAAAAAAATATTATAAGAATAACTTGTATTTTGAATCATCTTTGTGAGACCTCAAAAGGGCCCCACAAAATCATGCCCATTTATTCGACACCAAAAGGGAAGGAAAACGGTGCCGTTTTGCACCAAAATATTGAATAGTGGGCAGACTTCCTAGGTTTGGTGCTAAATTGGCTTGTTTTGTTTGGCTTGGTGGACAATGGCTTCTACACGGAGGGTCCGTGTAGAAGTTATTCTCTTATTTTAGAGTTGGCACTTGGCACAAGAAGTACTCGTACAAGAGTAGCGGAGTTGGGCGAACTTGACATCCTGAATCCATATTCAGGTAGTTTAAGCGGATAGCGAAAGAAAGAATAACACAGGATATGGAACGCCACATTTCAAATAGGAGTATGAATAATAAGGCTGTTTCAAATGCGATTATGAAGTTAGCACAACTTGATAAGACAGAGCGTGAGTCTTGGTAACTCACATCGGCCAAATCCTTCATACGTTGAGTTGGATAAAAAACACTCCGGACAAATGCTCCTAAGTCCACCCTTGCATCCTCGTATTTTGTGATAAATGGATGTGAAAGCAGCTGCAGTAGTAAGAAGGCAAGTCAAGAAACGCCATGTTCAGGCCGTCATGTCTTTTTAGATGAAGTCCCTTTAATATGAAGAAGTGAAGAAACTACATTAAGTTTTCTGATTAGATGTTACACATTGACATTGTGTTTCTCACTGCACAGTCACATCAGCATTCAGCAACAACAGCTTGCGAATGTCAGAGAAGCACATGAGTGAGTTTGTCAGTGTGTTATTGCCTTGGGGGGGGGGGGCGGTTGTGGTTGTGTGTGTGTGTGTTGGGGTTGTCGGGGGCTGAGTGCTGGTTGAACAATAGGACTGGTTGATGAGCATCATAAGGTGATTTGTCATTCCATGATGACGTCCAATTGGAAGCCAGAATTTAGTCTCATTGAATAATTTTTTCCAGAATGAAATCTCTGGTCAAACTCTATAATTCCAAGCAAGCTTTAATGTGAACCCATTATCAATTCTAATACATGGATTCAAGCCTTCTCAACTCAATTTTCCTGATAATTAGAGAGAGCATTAATCATTCCAAACACAGGTGAAGGGAAAATGGCAGGATCAATGTTACAATACAAACCTCAAATTTAAACATCCTGCGAAATTACAGGTCAAGCGAATTATCAGCAGGACAAGCTTTTTATTGATGACAGGGAACTTATATTTTTTACATACGAAACAGATGCGTCTTCTCAATCAAGGGATGTCCAACGCAGGTACTTCCTCTCTGTGGCTCAAAAGGTTCTAAACGTTATCCGCATGGAAAGGGAATTTCCAGGAAAAGGCAACTCCATTTACTTTGTAATGTCCACAGACTTAGGAATCTGTGACTCTGTTTCACAGCAATATCAGATCCCTAGCTGTTGTGTTCCATGTTGACAAAAATCTAGAGAACTAGCTTACCAGTGGCGGACGCAGGATTTGTATCTATCAGGGGCCCGAATCACGTGTATTTTCATATTGATAATAACAAATATATTTTATACGTATATATTACTACTCACGAGGTCTAAGGAAGAGAAGATATTGTGTGTATGTGCACAGCCACTATTTAATTTTATACATGCAACCCAAAAAATGATTGATAACTTGAAATTTTAGGAATTTTTACCTCAAACATATAGAACTTTTAAGTTTTTTTTTTCACTAAAAAGACTTGCAGGGACCAATCCCATAGAATATTTCCTAACTAATCTAAAAAGTTTTATAATACGTGAGTGTATTTGGAGTTGTCCAAGGGCCCGGGTCCCCCCTTGCACCTCCTTGGGATTGCCCCTAATGCATACCATCAGCTAAAACATATACTTGCTAAAAATTTCCTTATGGTTTGTCTTAGAACATTTTGCAAAAAGCTATTGAATCAGAAAAGCCGACACTAAGAATGTCTGAGTTCACAACAATATACCCATCTCATGATAAACTCGTAGCATATAATTGGTTATTATTCTGAGAACTGCAAAACCCCTCAAAATAACCACAAAATATGCTGCAGACGTATTTAATTGGGATTCCTATGTATTCCTCACCAAAGTTGATATATTAGTTCTAGTTAGACAGGAAGTTCCAATGCTGAAAGTTTCAACTTTCAACTTCTTTATGTACCAGATTAGCATATGCCTTTTGCTCACCTGCTCAGCCGTTGGCCTTGAATCTGCATCCTTCTTCTGGCAAGCATCAATAAATGAGCAGAAATCAGGTGAAAAAACATGATTTGGGGGCGATGGTGATGGATCATCCAAAATCTGACACGAAGAACCACAACATTGGCTTCGTTACAAAACATAGGTACATGCCGACATGTACCTCACCAGAAGTCAAATGGAACCAAAAGAAAATATTGCTGATTGCATAGGAAGATAGTCATGATGTAATACAACCAAAAAACGGGGACACATCCTTTCAGTTTTTGATGCTTTGATCAACTCATAAATTATGAGTCATCATTTCTTATAATTGACCATAATAAACAAGAGACCAGGTGGCAGCCCTCCTTTTCCCTCCCTCCCTCTCTCTTTCAGTTTGGAATGGTAAGAAAGGAGTCCTATGATAGATGATTCTATGCATTGAGGACAATTACGGGTGTTGATACATTTACCAAAATTAGCAAGTAACATCTGTTAATAGTTAATCACTTAAAGCTGGTTCGACTACGAAAGCTACGAAAGTTCCGAGGCTAAATCATTCATATCTTGAAACTATATAATAGCTTCATTTGAACAGAAGGCAAAGGAAAGCAATCATGAACCAAGAAATATGCAACGGGAAATACCTGCAGCATAAGATTTACGGGTCCTTCGTTGGCAGAATATGGAAATTCTCCGGTCCCACATTCAAAGAGAGCAAGACCAAGGCTCCAAATATCAGCTGGGTAAGAATAGCTTTCATTTCGAATTCGCTCGGGTGACATGTATGTGACAGTTCCAACAAAAGTAGCGCACTGGTAAACCAATTTGAATATTAGTCAGTGAAGAATAAACTGATGTAAATTTATCTATCTACTGCAAATAGAAAGAGAAAACAACAATGGGGAGCAACAAAACAAACGACCACAAAGCATCCACCTAATGCATCATACGTTACTAACCATTGCCATCGAGTTCTCTAAGCCAGCACTAATACCGAAATCTGATATCTTTGGCTCCCCTTTGAGATTTACGAGCAAATTCGCAGGCTTTATGTCTCTGTGAACCAAATGTCGAACTCCATGCAAGTAGCTTAATCCCTTTAAGAAAAATAAGAAACCTTTAAAGATAATTGACCAATAGTAAACATGCATGGAAGAGAAAAGCCAAACTAAAAAAGACGTCCTTACATGCAAGAGCTTTTGAAACATTGATGAAAGGACTGGTTCTGGTATACATTTCCGCACTCGTATTACATCTGCCAAGGACCCTCCATCCATGTACTCCAAAGCTATGCTTATTTGCCCTGAGTCAGGAGTATAAAATGCTCCATGGAATTCCACTAGACCCTGATAACAAGGTGCCTCACACAACGTGCGGATCTCAGTGAGCAGTTGTTCCCTTTTCTCCTGGTGCAAACATAGAAATATCCATGTAAGCAAAACATTAAAGCCAACTGCATTTATTTCTCATATTACACACTCCATCCTGTATGTTTTTATTTAACATAAACTGCATGGATGTTCCTGAATCCTGACAGATCGTTAAATCAATATTCCAAATATTGATCTCCTCAGAATTAAAATTACTGATCCGTGAGTATCCCAACAATATAGGATGTTTGTGCTCAACAATGGGCAGCACAGTAAAATTTGACAAAAATCAGCTGTACAAGCAGAAGACTGCTTCTCTGTATGGTATATGCTGACATCCTTGAGTCAACAGATGTGAAACTTTCATAACAGATAGGATCCCCTCAACAATTTTTGGTAAATTGACTCCTCATTCCAAAAATGGAGTAATTAAAACTAGTTTATACACAAAAGAAAAAGAAATATTGTCTCAATGGTGCGATTGTGTTTTCAACTTTTCATGCAGTAAGTCAACTAGTCGATCCTTTCAATCCTAAAAGTATATCGCCCAACATATTGCCCAAACTGATGCATTGAACAATTAGAAGTAATAGCACAAGTAGCAGAACAAAACATCAGGCAAACCTTCTCAAAAATATTAATTTTCTTCAAGGCAAGGATTCGATGAGTAGGTATATGAATAGCTCTCTGGACAACACTGCTTGCACCACTACCTATGGCTCCAAATATCCTCATCTCATGAGATGCACATTTATATGTCTTCTCCCCATGGTCTAAGTCATCTGTTGGCCATGAGGTACACTTTTGCAACCCAAGCTCATTAATGTTGTATACCCCATAAGATCTGCTTAATAAGTTGACAGTCCGGCTGTCCGATAGCTTCAGAGAAACCAACAACGCATTAAAGAAATTTTTCATTGCGCGTTAAAATCTTTTAGTACAACTCATGCTTCTTATCAGGCAGAAACCTTACCGTATAAGAATCACAAGGGTCCAAGGTTGACGCAGAGGAGAAACCCTTTTCAGCATCGAACAATGGAGTGAGCTTCTTCTTCAATTCTTCCAACCCCGCCATGATAAATAACTCTACAACATCCTTTTCCAAGCAAAAAGCAAAAGACAACTATCAAGACGAATTCATCAGCTCCATATTGGCAACTCCAAGAGGCACATCTGTACTTTCACGTCTTCCCCCCCTCCTTTTTATGAGATTTATATAGAAAGATAGATTCGATATGAGCGTTAAAACCTGGTAATTGTCGAATGCGTTTAAATAAAATTAGACATAAAGCACGATTGATATTGTGATCAAAGTTGATAATGCAAGAGTCCCTTGAATGAATAACATATACAGCTCTGAATAACCTACCCCAAAAAAAAAATTTGCCGATAAAAATAAAAAGCCTACCAAAAACATATAAAGCTCTGAATCACATTAGCTTCATTTCTTTTCCCTAGATTGAGTTCATGCTTATATTACACTTCCAGGTCATGGCAACTCTAAGAGGCGCATTAGTACTTTCGTGTCTTTTTTTTTTTCCGCTTTTTAGGAGAGTTCATCCAACGATAGATTTGATATGAGGAGTAACCCTGGTAGTTGCAGAATGCTTTTGAATAAAATTAGACAAAAAAGCACAATTGACGATGTGATCCCATGGTATGTCCAACTAAACTCAGAAAGTTTACTTCACATATTAACAACCACAAAGAATGTACTGGATTGGAATCAAAGATCCTATTAAACAGTCACTGATATCCCAAGGGAAAAAAGCTCAAAATAAATCATATGGAAAGCAACATGTGGATTGAAGAACCTTCAAGTATCACAATTATTAATCGCTAGCATCCAAATTATAGTAAAACTAAGTACCTAAAGCCTTCTAACGGGTTACTGGTCTAGAGACAAAAAAGAGAGTGGTTAAGACTTAAGCTTTAGAATGAGAATAACAATAGTAACCTATTGAAAACCCTAATGGACAAAACTACGAAACAACCAATCAGCGAAACAAATTCCACAAACAGCTCCCTTTTCTGCGGAAATTAACGGGAGGGAAAACTACCAAACATAATAAGCGAAGGAAATTTCGAGTTACAATACAACTGGAAGTCAGTACCTGAGAAATATCAGTTGCAGAAGTCCGAGCTTTCGGTTGGAACACACGGGAAGAGAGAGAGAGAGAGAGAGAGAGAGAGAACGGGGAGAATATATAAAGGTTTTCACTGCCAATTTGGCTGGTTTATTACGATGAGGAAGAAAAGAGAAGGCGGAATCGCAAAATAAGCCCATAATTTGATCCCTGTACCAGAAACATCCCTGTAGTTTTTATTACTACTTCAATTTAGACCTTTAAATTTTGGGATGTTGTTGATTGGGACCATCTTTCTGGAAAAGTTGTGGCGTGCATGAATGGCAGTCTCTTGTACGCTTTTTCGTTTCGATGTCCTGTTTGGTTTGGGTTTTTAGGGAGAATTTTGAGAGTAATAAGTGGAGAGATAGATAGAAAAAATTTAATGGAGACCATATCCAGGGGTTTTGACTTTGAGATTCCAAAACGAACAAGACTGTGCGATAATTTAATTTAATGTCTAAAGTTATCTTCAATGAGGTTATTGTTACTATTCAGTATAGATCTACATTTATGTTGATCTCTAGTTTTTTCTAGTTTACTACTCCATAATGGGTTTGTAAACCTAAAAAACAAGTTCTTATATGCATCTAGTTCGTATACTTAAATTCTCATAGATTTGACTTTTATGTGTATACTAGCACAATATTGTTGTTGGGTACTCCGCAAAGTCACTTAATATTGGATCAACATTTTACCTAACATGACTATTGAAAACTTAATTTCAACCAACATCCCATGCATGCATCCTCTTTGTATTTAAGATTGTAATAACAGAAATACACATCTATAGCTTTATCTCCAAAGCCGTAAGGCATATCTGCTGATTGAGAAAAGAATATGTACATAAATAGAGAAAACACAGGACTATGGTTTGATGTTTAGAGCATCTCCATCAACCTCGCCTGGAGCTCCGGCGAGGTCTAATTGGCGAGAAAACTCCCCTCATGGTTTCCAGCAGCCTCGGCAGCCGCTCGCCAATTCCTCCCCTCGCTCCAGCCCCTCGCCTCGTCCAGCGAGTATGGAAGGCTCGCTTCGCTCCAACCCCTCGGCAACAGGATATTTGTCATGGATCTCTCTCTCTCTCTCTCTCTCTCTCTCTCTTTCTCTCTCTCTCTCTTTCTCTCTCTCTCTCTCTCTCTCTCCCTCTCCTTGCTTCACCGGATCCGGCCCCTCAAATGGTCATCGTCATCGTCGGCCTTATTTCTTTACTACGGATGGAAGACCAGTCAACCGCCACTCCATCCAGCTAAGTCAGATCTCGCCGTTGTCGCCGTTCGACTGTCTCCGTTCGAGCTCGACTTCCTCCAATGAGTTTTTCGAGTTTCCCGACAAGTTTGATCAGTGGATTTCTTGAACTTTCTGGCGATATGTGGTCGTTTCAATTTGTGGGTTTGTTTTCCGCTTGGGTTTGTGGTTAGATTGGGTTCAATTTGTGGGTTTGTTTTTGGATCAAGAAGTATTTTTCGATTGGGTTTGTTTTCCGATAGAGGAAGTATGTTTCAATTGGGTTTATTTTCCTATTTTATTCTAAATGGCTAGGGAGTTGATAGGCTGTTGGGAAGTCTACATATGTTTTGGCAAGCCATAATAAAAAATTGCATTTTTCTTAAGCAAAATGGCAAGAAAAAGCTTGAAGCTTTTGGAGACGCTCTTCATGAAGTTAGTTAAAAAAGCGACTCTCTAAATAGGAAAGTAACTTCATCTTTTTTTTAGCATTGTTAGCTACGGTGAAAACTCAAGTCCAAACCCATTGCTTGGTTAGTGCTCATTGGCCAGTGTACAAGGCTTACTCAGTAAACATCAGGGCTTGGTCCGGTAGTTAAGATTTGAAACTTAGCGTTTTCTAGCTTCCAGAATCTCAAGCAAACTCTCATTGCCGTCAACACTTGGGTCGCGTCATACGATGCATAATCGTGTAGAATTATAAGTTATAAGTACAACCAAACTAGCCTAGGACACCTTAAAATTACCTAAAAAGAAACATACTAACATGAAATAAAAAGTCATTTCTTAGAGCATCCGCAATGGTAATAATCAAAATCAATAACCAAAGTGTGCCACGTTAGCATTTAATTATCCATTTAGTTCATAATCAAACTTAACAATCTCTATCTCCACATTGGTTATTTTTGCATCTCTAACAAAAAAAAAACTCCCACAATATACAATGCACATTTGTCCAATCGCAAACGAGTTTCAATCACACTGATAAGCACACCCAATAATGCATATTCTTGGTGGTTAAGTCCTCTAGTATATTGTGTTTGTACATATATGTTGTCGTTTTTATGCGATATTGCGCGTAAGGTAGGTTTTTGTATGTTTCAGGTAATTCGTATAAATAAGGCGCGTTTGAACGCCAAGGAA
>JAOTQK010058925.1:0-12372 GCA_025642025.1 Rhododendron ferrugineum | reverse complement strand
TTTGTAAAACTTGGACTTTCCCGGGCTATGTTCATGATTGTGCTCCAAGGCAACCCGATTTAACCTCCACTTTCCATTCAGGCATAGAGCAAAATTAAGGCGAGCTGGACAATCAGTTTTTGTTTGTGGCCTTGGTTTGACCAGATTGGCTGTTCTCACCCTCGCCTTTCCACCGCGACTACATTCAAAAGTTACATGCCTCAAGGTTCCATCTCTTCCCTTTTTGTGACAATTTTTTGCCACACCAAACCCATTTTCTTTAGCATATCTTGAGTAATATAGATAAGCTTCATTTGGTGTGTCGAACATCATTCCTATCTTCGGTTGCTCAACTGTAACTTCAAAATTTTCTGTTGACTCCTTTCCATTCACATTAGTACATATCTCATCACTCTCTTTTTGTAAAGAACCACTCGATACCTCTTCGTCATCTTCATTGTGTCCACTCCATACCTCCTCCTTATTAGTATCTATCTCATCTTGATTCGACAATCGAGGAAGCATTGGTGACGGAACAGACTCCGGCGACATCAAAGATACTGGTGATGGCAACAGAAACCTGCATGTTCAAGAATAAAAATATTATGACATGAGCTTATCTCAGCAAACCGCAATATCATTGCATGCCAAATATCAAGCGTAAAAGCCACTATCCCAAAATTATGACATGAGCTTATCTCGGCAAGTCACAATATCAATCCAGTGAGGTATATGCATATGAACAATCAATTCATGTTAGTGTAGCTCCAAATGTCAATCAAGAAACCGTTTCCAAGACAAATTCCAAATAGTTCCACTTACTTCTTGACACTTTACCGTGCTAGTTAGCTCAGTAAGAATGAAAACGGGAGGAGATCTCTGTAAAAAGGCCAACAATGAAAGCTGTGCTCTCTCTTTTTTGTCTTCAGTTCACATGTCCATATTTTCCCCTGATAACATGTCATTGACCTTCAACGAAAAATCGATGCGACCAGTCTTGCAAAAGGCATCCTCTGATTACTTGTAAATCTTTTAGCACCCTTCTGAAATCTTTTAGCAATCTTAGATCATTTCATAGTTTCCCTCTACTGCCATATCCTTGGCTGGCCCTATACCCAACAGGGGTGGTGGCCAACTCGCAGTCTGTGTCGTAAAGTCTACTAGTGTATGTGATCATGTCGTGATTTTGGTAGTTTTGGTTCTTTTTGTGTCTTGTGATGGAATCTTTGTGATGCTTCCAGGCTTTGAAAATGAAATTGATGGTTGAAAAAAAAAATGATGCCATTCATGATCAAAGCTTTTTTGATTTCTGCCATTTCTTGTTCTGCAAAGCTTAAGAAATACTACAGTAGTAGCTCAAAGTTTTTTTTTTTTTTTGTAAAAGTCGTTGTTCAAAAAAAGATTGAGTTGGAAAAGAAAGATGCTAACTGTGAAATAGTAAAAGGAAAATAAGGAAGAAATGGAGCCATAATTTTGGAGATGAAATTGGAGAATTGGGGTTGGAGTTGTTAATAGTTATACTCTCATAATACACCTTTCGAATAAAATATTAACTTCAGTCTCCAAAATAGAGAAATGGAGAGAGTTGGATTAGGGATGCTCTTAATGCTTTGAGTTACTCAATTTGTCTCAAAATTTTGGCTCATCTATGTTTTTTTTGATGTCTCATATTCATTTTGACTAACCAATGAGATAAACCTACAGTGGAGGTATTAGAGCATCTCCAGCCTTCTCATTTTAAGACCCAAATTTAAAAATGGGGCAAAAATCACAAAAATCTCTCTCCAATCTTTGACCCAAACCCTTCCTCATTTTGGGTTGTACCCATTTCTTTGCCCAAATTTGGGACAACCAAATGCTTGACTCATTTTTCCAACGGCTACTTCCCCACTCCGTACGGCGATCCCTTCAGCTCCTTCCCCACTCCTGCTCGCCGCCGCCGAACGGGATTGGATGTACCCCTCGTTTCTGGGCCCACGTGCAGTTCGTAATCAAGGATGAGTCACCATGAACAAGTAGCCCAAATCGCACAAGCACGAGGCGTTTCACAGCCTCTTCGATGCCGGCGATCTCCAACGGCGGGGGAGGTGAGAGGAGGGCGGATTCGCTGCGGACGAGTTTTCAGGCGAGGGAGTCCAAGGAAGAAGAAATGAGGTGAGGGAGTCCAGGAAGAAGAAAAGAAGCCACTGACGATTCAAGGTTTGGTTCCTTCTATGGCGTCGTGTTCGTCTTCTTCCTTGTAGTCCAGCTGCTCATTCTGTTTCTGCTCATTCCATTCTTCTCTTTTATTTACATAAATGCCATTGGATATTTTAAAAATAATAAATTTGGGTCAAAATAGGGTTTTGCCATTGGAGAAGCTCCCAACCAAAATGGGTTTTTGCTCAAATTTTGACTCAAATTTGGAGAAGGGAAAGGGCAAGGACCGGAGATGCTCTTAGACTGGTTTTTTTCCTTTCTTATCAAGGGTGTTCGAAACATTTTTGCCTTGGACTAATCCATCGGGTGCTTGAAGGTGACCCGTCCTACATGTAGAGCGTAATTATTGGGCCCAAGTCCTGGGATAACAAGGGTGAGTGGGTTATGTAGAATTTTATCATAGATACACCCATTGAGATTCGAACCTTAGATCATCTATAAGAAAATAAATAAATTATTGCATTTCAAAAAAAGGGTAATTTTAGAAACTTTAAAGAGTAATGGTTATGTTCCCTTTAGGCTTTGTTTGGAACTAAGGAAAAATGAGAAAAAGAAGAAGAAAGGAAAGTTAAAATTCTTCCCTCCAATTGTTTGGATTGTAGAGAAAGAGGAGAGAAAATCAGCCTTGTTCTTTTTGCTTTTTAAAAAGTATTTTTCAAAAAAATTCTCATACTTTCAACATTTCTCTTTCTATTTCTCTCCACTTATTACCCCTATTATTTTTCAAAAAAAAATTCAAAACACAAACCAAACATAACAATTTTGGTGAATAATAAAATTTCTCTTCCATTTCCCCCCAATTTCCCTCTCATTTTCTTTCCCTCACTTTCCATAAAAACCAAACAAAGCCTTAATACCTCGGGGGTTGTTTGGCATGGGTTTTGGGATAATGGGTGAAGAAAAATTTATTGTAAACCGTTCATTGAGAAAGGTTTTGAAACCCCATGAAAAACAAAAATTTCGGGTAGAAAGAGTAATAAACTCAAAATCGAATTAGTTGAGGAATGTAATGGGTTAATTGATAGTTTAAAGACGGAAGCTCCTTTCTACCAACTAAAATAAGTATTTATTTTTTAAATTAAAAATAATATATTATTAGATAATAATATGTCTTATAAAACAAAAAATAAATATTACATACTTAAAAAATATCAACCCTAGCGGACGGGGCCGAAAATAAAAATAAAATATTCAGGCACGTAAAGATGGATTAATATCATTTCACGGACACACGCACCCTCTCTCTCTCGCGCGCGCTTCCTTCTCCGCGACAGATTTCTCTTCCCCTTTTCCATCTCCGATGGTCCCCCCTCTCTCGATGTAGTCTCTGTCCTCTCTCTCTCTCTCTCTCTCTCGCGTTCGTTTGGGGGTGTGTGAGGTCGTGGCGACGGTTAGGGTTTTGGTTTTGGGGACAGGTTTGCGTGGTAATGGAGGTGATTAGTTGTGGTGGTGATTTGGTAGATTACATCAAATAGATTCCGCAACCAATGACGACAAGCGGTTCTAGGTCAGCGGGATGGGGATGGGGACGGGGACGGGCCGGGCTGGAGTTCAGATCCCAGTAGAGGTTCCTCAGTTGCCGGTGCGGGTAGATTACTACAGTATTGAGGGACAGTGTCGGTTCATTGACATTCCTAGTCCAGATCAAGTTGAGCTCACTCTTCCGCCTAGCGTGCAGCAGGTTTATTTCATTCCATTTTGAATTGCAGACTTCTATTTGCCTTTCTGTGTGTTGGGTCTGATTAACTCTTGCTTTCAGGTGTCTCGGGAGTACGTGGAGGCGTGTTTCCGTGTTATGAGCGGGTTGAACGTCCGTGTCTGACAGCAGAGGAGGGCTATGGATCAGTTGTGCGTCCGTGCCCGACAGCAGAGGACCACTATCCGATGGCAGAGTACCACTATCTGACAGCTGAGGGACGCTATAGCTATGCGGATGGCGTTGGATGAGGAGGAGGAGGTGGGGAGCGAGGATGGCTATGTTACAGATGCTTCGCCTTAGGCGCGTGACACTTAGTGTTTCCTTTTGTATGCTTGCTTGTTTGTTAGCGGTTAAGATTTTATGCCTTTTTATGTTTAGAGCTTCTTTGTGCATGATGGAGAATACAAGTTGGATTTATAGGAATTTTTCAATTGTTGACTAGCTTCTGTCATTGTCATTATTGTTTTGAAGTAGCTGAGTAAATGAAATGGCACAGTTGTGTCGTGGCACTAAACAATTGTGTCGTGGCATCAGGGGCTTCCTAAATTTTTTGTACTACCTCTTTGAAAATTTCATGTGTTCTGGAAATGCTACGATTTGCGTGGTCTTGATTAGATGTTGGGACTCCACAGAAAAAAAGGATTATTCCTCTGTGCAGGGCAGCTAGAGATTGGGTATCAACTTTTCGAAGTGTCATGTATAGGCGGCACATGTCATGGCATGGCAGCCATGCAGAGGCTCGATACCTGTATGTACTGTAAAAGTAATGATTGCCTTGGAAGTTGGACATACGTCTGGTCCTACTCTTCGGAGAGTTGGATTATATCATAAAACGTCTGGTCCTACTCTTCGGAGAGTTGGATTATATCATTTTAAGACTTGGAAATTTGTTCTGTAGGACAATTACAATATACCCTTGGTGTCTCTTATCACAAGATTACAAGTATTATGGGAAATCGTTTACCCTTGATGGATGCTGGTGATGTCATCTTGAATAGTTGATACTCACCTGGAGGATTGGGCCGCTGTTCATGATGTACTGAAAGGTAATCAAGTCAACATTCTTCAGCAACAAAAATTATGAATTTCTAGTGATTATTGTTTATATATTTAGCAAACTATGATGGGCTTGCTTAAGCCTGTAAATGTTTGAGGGGTTGGTAGGGCATCTTCATAATCCAAATGTTTTGTTTGTCTAGGCTATGCATATGCTAGGAATACTCGCATAGCATAATACATTGCACATGCTAGCTGAAATCTTTTGATCGCTTTACTTTCTTTATTCTGACAGTATTGAGTCCATTTTGCTCTCCTTACATTTCCATAGTGATAATTGATTCACTTTTAATTGTTTTATTTTTTGTCTCATTAGTTTGTCTAGGAGACGTTATGAGTCAAGGACAAAGAACTACAGCACTTGGCGGGGGACCTACTCACATGGGATTCAACAATAAAAGAAATTGCAGAAAAACTAATGAAACTGCTGAAGCGGCTGAGGCTGCAGCATCAGCTGCTCAAACTATGGATGAACAAAGGAGACTTGCTTGTGCGGAGATGGAGCGCTTAGCAAAAGATTCAGAAAAATAGTTTGCGTCATCCTTGTTGAAGGTGCAATTCTCATATTTTTTTAATAATTCTATCTTTAATCTGGATAATTTAAGTCATGATGTTATTTGGTTGATGTAGCTAAAAGATTCTCAAGAAAAGGCTATCGTTCTAAGTAAAGAAAAAGATCGACTAATTAAGCAGAGGGATTCTGCCCTTCAAGAAGCACATTTATGGCGTTCTGAGCTTGCAAAAGCTTGAGAGCGTGTTGTAATATTGGAAGGAGCTGTTGTTAGGGCTGAGGAGGTGGTCAGCGTTGCAGAGGCAGATGCTGAAGCTAGAACAAAGGAAGCTGCACAAAATGAGGCAACAGCTTGAAAGGAGAAACAAGAGCTTCTTGCACATGTGAACATGTTACAACCACAACTTCAGAGGTATACAAGTGGTTGTTTCTACTTCTGAAGTGAATGTCTATTGTGCAGTTGCTTGCAATGTTCCCTTTACATTGCCTACTACGGGACACGGGGGTTCCCTTTTCCATGAAAAATACTCCTCATAGAACAGTTGGGCTTGTACATCAATAGTTGGGAGAATGAAATGTGGGAATACACTTAGAAATGGGTTATTTTTCAAGTGCATGCAGAACAAGTGTAATATCAACACGTACGTCATGGAGATTGTGTTCAGTCGGTATAGCAATCTCCATTCTATTATCTGTTTGACTGCACCCTATGTGAGGAGTCAGGATAGACAAAAACTACTTGCTGTTGCTGTGGTATAGCTAAATATAGTTCATATTAGAGTGTGGATTCTACATCTTCTTCATGTTCTTACCTTTCTTTACACCCCTTCCACCCTTCTTTAAATTGGTGATGGTATTTTTTAGTTTTGGAAGTGAGTCACTTGTTAGGTTCAACGTTTGAGGCGGATTTTGACATTTGGATCAATCATTTTCCTGGTGAACGGACAACAGGTTGATACAAAGCAAGTTTCTGAGAAGACTGTCCTGTTTAACGGTGGTAATGCTCCACCGGGGACAAAGCATGTGGATCCAGCAGAGGAGAACGTGGACAAAGCATTTCGGAGTGTTTCTGGAGCAATCCCAGTGTACGGGTATAGTGAAGTTCATTTGGCCCCTGGATCAACCCAATCTCGGTGATCCAATTGGAGACGGTGAATGGAGTGATATTCAAGACTTCGATGAGCTTTATGTCGAGAAGTATTATGTTTCTTCGACAATTATGCTAATCTTTATTCAAATGATGGGGACTTAATCAGAATCAAAGGCCGCAATCGTTGGAGAGTGTGTATCAGAGTGGAATAATCTTCACGGTGGGTCTCACTATGATTGACAGCCTTTGAGACGTTGGAACAGAGTAAGTCTTAGAATCATAGCGATCGAACTAATAAACCAACCAAACTCTTCGAGTTCGAAGTTGTGTTCATCTCGTTGAAAGATAGTTTGGGAATGATTTGGTACATGGACAAACCAAACTTCAACTTCTTTTAATCCTTGTTAATTAAAGGTTTCATACCAAGTTTAAACATGTTACTATTTGCTCAACGGTGTAAAAGATACAAGCTAGTACTTGTGATAAGCTAGATTATAAGCTTGAAATTTTTGTTATGTTTTCAAATTAAGCTTAGATAATCTATTGCTTGGCTCGTTTAATGCATTATCAATTCTACGTAGCGAGAATCTAAACTAGCTACAAGCCTACGAAAACCTCTTCAATAGCAGTTTATGACTCATTGTTAGGAACGTACATGCAGTTGATCAACTTTAGCAGTTTTTTTTCCTTTTTGGTGCATAGGTATTTTTATTAGTACTTTTTTGTTTACTCTAATTTTAATTGCCAGAAAGCGACTTGGCGACCGTATCATTGCATTTGAGTTACATTCCGAAAAAGATTTGATTCATTAATTTTAATTTCTGTCTGTTATACTTGATCTTCTGAATTAGTAGTATATGTTTTTCTAGGCATACAATGTGGTAGCATCACGTACTTTTTCATGTGAGTTGTACAATTTTTCTCCTGTACTTTCTCTTTCTGTAGTGCAAGGTTCGGGAGAATATTTCTTCCACAAGACGAGCTCGCGGTTGCTGGGCTATCGACGATGACATCTATGGGGGAAAAGTGACTGACAAGTGGAGAAAATGGCTGATAAACAGAGCGAGGGCGATAGTATTTTGTAAATGAGGATGTGTCACTTGTAGTGATTCCGAAGATGAACGCGGGTGTGAGATGGGGTTTTTGGACAACTATCATTCACTTCTTTTTTCAACCTTCACACGTCCTTGCCTGCTTTGATTCTTGTGCTTGCTTATGCTCCCTTTTTTTTGTGGCGCTTGCCTAGATCGCTATCTCCTCCTCTATAAGAAGAAAGACTTTGAGGGAATTTTCGCTAGCCAATTTGTCCAATTTGGATGATTTTGCCCTTCAATTTCTGGACATGCAGTGTTAGCCGGTTGTCCATAATGGTAATTTCGCCGGTCCAGGTGGGTGGATCACACACAGCCACGTAATACACCTTTTTTCCTCACATAATACCTCCTCCGCCTCCCTCTCTCTCTCTTGTGCAATTTTCTTCACCGACTCCCATGGCCTCCCTCTCTCTCTCTCTCTCTCTCTCTCCCATGGCGTCGATCTTCTCTCGGCCATCACCCTTGCCACTGACGACGGTCGACTCGGTCACCGGCCATCACCAGATGTTACGGATCCGTAACTATTCCGAATGATTTTCGTGCTCAGTAAAAATATTTTCCGCATCGGCGAATGGGTACTTCGATTTCAGGGGTTGCTTGTTTTTGTTTTTGTTTAATCGTTACGCTATTGTTTACCGTTCATTTTATTGTCCTCTCTTTTTACAGAAATCGTGGTTCAACTCATGCTCACGGACAATCCCATCGTCAAATCTTAAACCCTAGGCCATGGAACTCGACCTACCTCTGCTAGCCTTCATAATGCCAAGTGTTCCTTTATGGATTCATCAACTTATGGTTGATTTGAGGTTGCTAAGGCCATATTCAAGCATTGGACTATCCACGACTATCAGAAATTGCATAAGTTATAAATATTGTCTGTGGGTAAATCCTTTCTGGTTGTAGATCTAGGGGTTTCTTTGATTTTGTTTCGATATATCTGATTTGCGGCATTTGCCCTCTTTGCATGTCTTTGTTAGTGCTTATTTCTCTAGGTTGGATGTATTTTTATGTGCCTCTTTAGATGAATTGAGGGATTTGTAGTCATTTCATTCTTGGTGACCTACTGACCTATTTTATGACCATATACGTGGTATTATAAATCATATTGATTAAATATAAAAAATTAATGTGTTGATTATTAGGTTAAAGACTAGGGACAGATGGTACAAGGATTCTTACACTAAGATCCTAATTATTTCATTCAGATGATTATATGATATGTTTGAGAAAAGTGATAAAATCATAGTATGTGAAGTCTGTGTCTGTGGCCAGGTTTTTTTGGGCGAAATAAGTCAGTCCTGGGAAATACTTTGCATGAGTACTTTGTTGTCCATGACTCCATATTATAAATTAAATGTAACTACGGGTATCTGTCATACTAAGAATATAGAAATAAATATAGGCTTTTTGTATTCCTTAATTCCTTCCGAGAATTTGGAGTAGGACAGGATTGCTCTTGACTGGTTTTATGAAATTTGTATTACAACATCTGGATCATAGTTGGTGTCTTGAGTTTTTTCAGGTACAACAGTACCCCCTTGAATTGTGACCTCAGATGCTATCAAACCTTTTGCCTGTGATGCTTCCAAACAGGTAGCTTATATTTCTAGAAACCGTTGGTTTTCGCAATTATGTTTCCAAGAACCATATATTTTGTTTTTTGTTTTGGAAATTGACTTCTACACACTCCCCTTTTTACCACATACACTCCTTTTTTTGTCTTTATTTGGTGTGAATTTACTCTATTGCCCCTTAATGTGTAAAAAAATGAACTTATGAAAGGGTAAAAAGGTAAATTCACATGAATAAGGACAAAAAAAGGAGTGTATGTGATAAAAAGGGGAGTGTAGAAGTCAATTCCCTTTGTTTTTTTTGAAAAAACCTCAAATCTGATGTGCCGAATTCATGCATGCTGTTAATTGCAGGACCCTCAACCATTGCCATATCTTGCTGAAAAGATAGGAAAGAACTAAGACATTTCTTTGGAGGTATTATTTCACTGCTGTGTACTGACATTTATAGTTTGTCTCACATTTCATTGGCCATCTGTCTATTATACACGAGGGATTTGAAATGTTCTTTCTTGTTATTGTTTGGATAATAATCTGCCACAATTACATCTGGGGCCTCATTGAAGTTTTTCTTCTAAACCAAATGATAGTCAAATTATTGTGCTTTCTTAATGAGTTGTAATATCATCCTTATCAATCTGACTTCTTGATGCAAGGTTTGGATTAAACCTACCGGAGAAGAAAATTCTCATGTTGTCACATAGAGCAACTTCAAGCACCTATGAGGGTATTGCCTTCTCCGATTTGCAATCTTGTTTACCTTAGAAGAGATAAATTTCATTTAGTTAGCAAGAGCTGTCTGCATTAGCTTTTTTTTTTGCTGTCAAGTGGAGAAAGATAATTGACTAACGCTGATGCTTAGACCAAAATTAGCTCATGGGGATGTGGGATTTCACCTGTCCAAGTATCTAAAACTGTGTGACATAGTATTTATTTGGTGGTAAACAAAATTTAACTTTTTGATTATCAATAGTCCCTGATGATACTTTCAACTCTTTTACTGTTAAAGTAACTGTTACAAACTCTCTGTAGATTTGTATATGTTTTCATATTGGCACATTCACACTTCCTCCATCAACGGCGCTATTGCGATGATTTGAATGAAAACAAATCTCGGCTCTTAAAATGCGGGCCATATTCTAATTTGCTGCTTCTTGATTTTTGTTTTCATGCTATAGATATTGGACATTGACTCAACAACTTGCATAGCATACCATCAATGGTTGCAACTTGAGGCCTGGTGATCTCCTTGGGAATGGGAAAATTAACATGGAATGGACAAAAACAGTTGTCTTTAGCTGGAACAACTCGATCATAAATTTTGAGAAGATGGAGATGAAGTTGTTATTACCGGTTGCAGCAAGGTTGGTTATTATCAGGCTAATCACAAACTGAGTTTTAGTAGCTTGATGTTCTTTGATTAGTATGTCTAACTTGATTTTAATAATATGTTTAAATTTGATATAAAGGAACCCTTCCGAGCATCAAGAAGAGAGAACATTGATGCTGGAGAAATGAAAGAAAAAGCAGAGAAAAAAACTGACTTGAGTAAATTATGAGTAAAACAAAAGGAAGACTAGAGAAACTCTCACATGCTAAGGGCCTTTTGGGACACTTGGTAAACGCGAATTGTAAAATTCAAGTTATGTTGTAGCCATCTAGAAACCACAGGACATTGCCATAAATCTTCAGCGGTCATTTGTCTCTTCATATTGTCTTGCTCTCCTCAAGCATCTAGCATTTGATATCTCGAATAAGATATCTTGTTCTGATTTGTTTTTTCGCATGGTACTTAACCATAAACAACTATTTATGGGTACTGAATCATGATCATTACTAACTCAATATGGATCCATTGTCCATCTGGGGTGGTGCTTACTACCAATTTGTAACTTCTTTGGATTCCTTTTCCAGGCCTTTTGGAAGTTATTGTGAAGAAGGGCATGCAGAATGGACGGAAAATCACATTACTTAGAGAAGCTGATGAGATGGTATGCTATTACTCTTACTCTGTCCCACAAGATTAGAAGTGGAGATGGCAGTTTATGTACCTTTGTTTATGTTTAACGGTTCTCGTGATAGATTTTTGGTTAGGAAGATTTTCCTTTTGACCATTGATTTAATCGAGCTGCAAGTAGAGAAGCAGTTATGGCTTGTGAGATCATTAGCAATAGGGTATATTATTGACTCCAAGCGTGACTCGTCTATTACAAGTATCCTCTTCATGCTAACTACCCGTCTTGGGAATTTGGTGGTGTTGAGATGGTGGTTGGAGTTTCCATATTCGATGATATTAAAACCAGTATACTTTGTTTTAGCGTTAAACATGAGAAGTATAACATTATGGAACAGTGGAACTATGCTAACTACCCGTCTTGGGAATTTGGTGGTGTTGAGATGGTGGTTGGAGTTTCCATATTCGATGATATTAAAACCAGTATACTTTGTTTTAGCGTTAAACATGAGAAGTATAACATTATGGAACAGTGGAACTTAGTGTTTGATGTATTTGATGAAATGTGTAATTTTTTTATGAATAAAAAAACCTGTATCTAAAGTCGTGCAATTAGCCACAAAACGCAGGAACTTATCCAACCATGACTTCTGCAGACAGCTACTTAAGATCAAACTTATGCATATAACTTTTGCTAGCTTGGTAGATTTCACTGTTGGAATAGGGTGTGGAGGGTGGGTGTTCCGCCTAAATTTCAATGGTTCATTTGGAAGGTGATTCATCGTATCATTGCGGTTAAGGATGCTTTGCTTAGGCGGAACATCGCCGTAGACCCGTTATGTCCCCTATGTAGTCATGATTTGAAACTATTGAGCATTTGTTTTTTAATTGTGACTTTGCAAAAAGAGTAGAGAACTTCTCACTTGGGTTGACTTTACTGTGGGGACTCCATTGAGATTTGTGGACTGGTTTGTTCAATGGCTAAAACATGCTCCTGATAAGAAATTGATCCAAGATTCGATTTTTATTATGTGGTCTAGATGGCGTGCTCGGAATGATGTTTTGTTCAAATCTATCAAAGGCTGATGTGGCTAATGTGTTGCACTGTTTTTTAGGTTTAGTTAACTTGTGTAGGTCTGATTGGAGTCTCAGTGGGGGCTCTAATCATAGAGTTGCGGAGGAGATTCGAAAAGCTCAGCCTATGTGTTTTGTGTTTAAT
>JAOTQK010058877.1:0-12392 GCA_025642025.1 Rhododendron ferrugineum | reverse complement strand
ACTGCCTCTATTGCCCGTGACCTAGCAGCCAAAAGAATACTACTATATATACTAGTTGTGCCACGTCACAAACTGATCGATAGTCTGATCAATCGGTAGACCGATTTGTTCCACTCACAAAATTCGTCTTATCTAGACAGATTGCTCCAATTGATGTCCGGTTGATAACCCCATCAATTCGTTCCATTTTTGCTCCCTCTATTGGCAAAGTCGTTCTGCCTATAGTCATTCGAATCACTTTCTGTCAATTACAAATAAAGATTTCCTTCCACTTCCTAAACAGAAAATCTATAAACAAAAATAAAATACAACTCGATAAATGGGGATACAAATAAATATGTGTTTTGTAGTGAAATTTGCCTACATAGATAAACCGTGGTATATGGTCTTAACAGAACACAAAAACCCTAAAAAAATACTCCTCCCTCAGCCTCTCTCACTAATCCCGTCGGCTCTCCCAGCCTGTCTCACAGTCTCACTGAGTCACTCATCCCGATTACGATCATGATCAGGATCTCACACTCTCACACTCTCCATGACCATGATCGATCCGCATCGGCTCACCTGAAATAAATTAAATTTTCTGATTAGTTCATGATTGTCTCTCACCTCATCCCTAACAATATGTTTTTCACAATCTGATTCATTCGGGTGATTTGTGTATTGACTCGCCTAGGTTTAAAACCCAAACCGATTCAAACCGAAACGCCGGCCGAACTGAAGCAGCACCTAACCAAAACAAAACCAAATGCAAGCAGTCGCGATCACTGATCTCTCCATCGAAGAGGGGGTCCCCACCTCGACATACCACAAAGAAAGGTAAACCAAGGTCAGTTGGAATTCGAAAGATAACTTTACTTGATCAAGTTTATGGCCCACGACCTCCACCGTGCACTAGGGACACACCATCTGACTTGTTAGAGACATATCTCTGGAGACAAGTTCCACTACTTGTTTCCGGGTGAGGGCAGCCAACGGAGGAGCACCACCTGGTTTTATGAGAGTTGTCGTCCGTTGTACGCCTGTACCCGAGGTTCCCTCCAATACAAGAGTGCCACTTGCCTCTAGGTGATTGATTGGCCCTCCCCTATATACACAGGCTTATCCAAAGGCCAAAGGGATATCATATCACATCTCATCACCTTGTAATTGTATCATCTTCAGAATGTTGAATATTTACTTCATCTCCTTCTTTGTGATAGCTCCATCTCTCATCCTCTCCACCTTCCTAGCTCTCGTGTCTCTATCCAGTGCCTACTGTAGGGGTTCGATTTGTCGGGATCTTGACCATGGTTTGGGCTAGGGTCCTTTCTCTGTGGCTCCGTGCTTCCGCCGCTGGACCTGCAATAAGTCACTAGTGCTACAGTGGCCCAGTGACCCTCCGATGATCAAGTTAGATCTCAGGGGAAATGTGTAGGTCTAGGGTTAGGGTGGAATTGCATACCTCTTCCAGGTGAGTATCCCTTCGTATTTATAGACCTAGGTTTACTTGTCCTCCAAGCTAGCGCGTGGAGAATACGCTCGGGTAACGCCTCGGGTGACATCGTATATGATGAAAGGGATAAAGCGGTTACGGAGAACATGACTAGACCTGATCCCAATGATTACGCCTGTTGCACGATCCCACTGGGACCCATCTGGCATAACTGCTTCTCTTGGGGCTTCGGGAACACCGGAACATGTATGACGCCTCTGATAAGTCCGAAGCACACAGAGGCCTATTCCTAAACACTCAACCGAACGAAGTACCGAAGGCAGCTCGTACCGAGCTGTGGACTAGGCATTCCTCAGTCGTTGGTTCACACCGTTTGGCCAGGTTACCGAGCCGATAACCGAGGCCACCACAATAGCCCCTTAACTTTTTGGAGCACCACCCTCTGGCTCTAGGGAGTTGATTCTTCTTGTGAACCGACTCGCCCGAGCTTTCAACAACTTTGATACCGAGGAGCAGCACAATTTCGGTAACGATCAAATGGCTAGCCCAAGCCCTAGGAGCCACGTGTTGATCATCGCTGAAATGGATAGGGTTAATAGCTGTCTCGGTGCGTGCCTTGTCAGTTGATTGGTACGAAACGTCCTTTCGAGGACACATGTCAGCATGTAAGTGGCTCGGTGATCCGGCGCTTCTGACCTTGGTGTAGACCCTTCGAAGCTGATCGTCCGAAGGGGACACGTGTCGAAGATCCAATGGCTCAGTGCACAATGCTTCGTTTCCCGCACAGCCCTTTGAACGTCCCATTATAAAAGGAGTAACAGGAGAGAGAGAATATCATCTTTCTCTCTGTCAAAGTCGAACCGCCGCCGCTCGCTCAACTCAGAGTTCGATCGCGATTTTCGAGTGCTTTGGCGAAAGATCTTTGCACGAAACTCAGGTATGATGATCTCCAAACGTATTATATTCTGCATATTTTCTTTGAGTTTATCATCGTTTTAAGCACGCATTGTGGCTGAGCCACCGCTCGCCGGCCTCTGGTTCACGGCGGCGCTGGCTTCCTCTAGCGCTGTTCATGCTCTTCCCGACGCCTATATTCTTCCCGAGGCCTATATACATCCCGAGGCCTATATTCATCCCGAGACCATAGGAATAACTACAGGAACCAAGGGCTCTTCTCAAGGAGGAGTGCTCTGATAGAGACCGAGACCCAGAGACTCCGACGAGCGACGACCATTCTGTCCCAAACACCGGATCTTGTTGCTTTCCCACAGGCATATAGCTAACGGGTTTTTGCACGCTCTTTTCTTTGTTAGTAGGGGCGAATGGTCGTTGAACTTTCCTTAGACAGTTCTAGTAGCTTTGCATCTTCTCCTGCCGAGATTCCTGCGGACAACCTCGAAGCGATTCGGATCCGAGCTTTTTATCGAACCCTGATTGACCATATCGAGCCAGTTGACCCTTCTAGAGCTCCTCGAGAGATTACGTCGTTCGATCCTCGGGAAATGGAGGCCCCCCGCACATCTAACCAAGGACCGGGACCATTTGCGAACGCTCCCGAGGAGGTCCGAGGACACAAGAGGCCGATGAGGCCCTGCCCCCATCGGAATCAATACTTCAATGGCACCTCGGCTGCTTACGCCGAGCTTAAGAGAGTCTATAGTGTCCCTTCGGACGTCGAGGTCCGGCTGCTTCCAAACACCGACCCCGGTGATCTTCCTCATCGGCCGGGAGAGCTGATTTTTCCCTTGATGGTGATCACCGAGGGAGGAGTTAGATTCCCCCTTCACCAATTCGTGCGGCGGGTGCTTCAGACCTTAAACCTCACCTCCTCTCAGCTCACGGTCAACTCCTATCGGATCATCACGAGTATCATAGAGCTGAGAAGATAGTTCAACTTAACGCTCGGGCTGGAGGAACTCTTCGGAGGGTACCTCGTTGGAGTAAACCGAGAAAACAACCGGTATTACCTCTCATGTCGGACGGGGTACGACACCTTCTTGATTGACCACCTGCCCGACTCCGAAGAGTGGGTGAGTATCTATGTCTCGGTCATCGGAAACTTCATGTTTGGGCCCGGTGAGAGCATCAATACTGCGACCACGGTCCAGTTTGGGACCGGAACTCCTGGTCGGTAGATTTCTTTCCTTAGCTCACATTTTGCATATCACTATGCTTAATCTATAGAGATAACTCTTCCTCTTTTGGTGATTCCTTGCAGCCGACGGGATCACTCAAGAGCTTCGGGAAAGGGGGCTGTCTGAGCTCGGATAACCGCCGCCTATGCCATCCCCATCATAAGTCGGTACGCCCCTGAGCTGCTCGGGTACACCCCGACGTACACGAGTAATTTGAAGAAAAAGCTGAGGCGGCAGGGGGTTCCGAGCGTGGGCCGAGGGGGAGGAGCAAGAAGGGGGCGAAGCCAAGGGAGAGGAGCAGGAAGGGGGCGAGGCCAAGGGAGAGGAGCAAGAAGGGGAGAAGGAGACGGAGGAGGTAGCACTCCCGAAACTGAGGGAAGAAACTCCAGACCTCATGGGATTTTATGTGAGGAGATTGACCGAGAGGCTCCTGAGCGGACTGGACTAAGAGGAGAGATGTCTGGCCGAGGCAGGACGATGCTGAACTTGAGGCGCCAAAGGCCGAGGGGTTGAGGTGCCGGCGTGGTAATCGGCACGCTAGGGGCCGGGACCTCGAGGGTCGCCTCCATTTCTCCCCAAGGGCCCCCGGAGAAGAGGGCTCGACCCAATGAAGACGAGGGTGACCGGGGGAAAGAAACGGAGACGTTCCTCATCAACGAGGAGGATGAGAAGCAGGAAGCAGAGACCGGGGGGGAGGGGACCGACGCCGAGACCAGGGTTTCGGCGAGGGAGATGCCCTGGGCTCCCGAGGTCCGCCATTATGCCGGGCGTTTGATTCATCATGCCGATAGTGCCACTTCCAACATCGGGACGGCGTACGGGCTGCTTCGGTCTGCCATTCTCCCTTGGGACGCCAGAGCTGTGAAGGCCATATCGAGGACTGTGGGCTACCACAGCCCCGGGTGGATCGGGGCGGCCCGAAAAACACCGTTTTTGAATCGAGTCTAAAGATTTGAAGAGTCGCCACCCGGATTTATGGTTCGCCACCCGAGAAACCGTTTTGATTTGAAAATGATTAATTGAATTGAAAACCAGAGATTCATTTGAGGGTTCGGAAGCCACGTTAAGAGAGGGGAAGGGTTTTACGGCACCCCTCTCGCCCGACGCGATGTCGGTCTCTACTAAACGTTTGTGGAATTTTTCAAAAAAGATTTTATTTCATTAAACAAGTAGCGAATATCCTCAGATATATCAAATAGAGGGTGTATGCTGGTGCTTGTGAACAGGAAGTGATGATAGGACAATGAACAAATGCATAATGACAGAAAGCTGGAGAGTGCTACTGACTTCACTCCGGAGCGCTCGGAACTACTCCAGAGCGCTCAAGAGTGCTGCTGGCCAGCCCTGCAAATTTTGTTAGGTACAGATAGAATATAATTCTAAAGCTGAAAACTGAAATCATTTTGAACATGTGCCAGGCTCAGCAGAGGGCTCAGCAGATTGAAGACAAACCCCAATCCTCCAAGCCATGCTTCCTTGCCTTTATAATGATAGATCTGTACTTATGGAAACAAAAGGGCACACTTATGCATATGAGGAATGAGAGAAATGGTGAGACAGATGAGGCAATGAATCACAAAGGCATGCAAACACTTCCGAGCGCTCGAGAGTGAGGCCAGTGGACTGAAAAACCTTTGTAGCCTCTTGCTCCTGTTGTTAAACCAAGATCAGGTGGCTCACAACCAGTATGAGGAACTGGTATGAGCCACTGATCTCCCTCAGACAAGGAAAAACAGTGGCTTTTAAGTATAAAATGAAATTTTATACCTTTGTGCTTGAACAAGACCTCTTGGATTGACTTGGATGCTTGAATGAGGGCTGAAAAATAGTAGAAAAATGAAGTCTAAGACTTCAAATGCTTTTGTGATGTTTGGATTTTCCTTGAAAATTATTTGAAGATGGAAGTTGGAAAATGTTTGAGTTTGAAAAATGTTTGAAGATGTTTGGGAGCTAGAGTTTTCTGAAAATAGGTGAGAGAGGGAGTTCAATTTCGTGCCCCTTGAAAGGAAGAACAAAGGGGTATTTATAGAGGGGGAAAATATGTTTGAATTTTGAAAATTAAAAGAAAATGAAATGGAAATTGGTTTTGGGGGGAAACATGCATGTGGTCTTCTGAATATACAGTCTGAGTATTGACCAGGACCAGAGTTGAACGTTGAATGGACTGAAAAAGTCTGAAAAAGGTCTGAAAATACCAAGCTCAACATGCATTGGCCCTGATAGCACTCCCAAGCGCTCTAGAGTGGCACTCCTGAGCGCTCTAGAGTGTTCCCGAGCACTTGGGAGTGACTGCCCAACTTCAAAATGGCGCCACAGACACTCCCGAACTTGATTTTGGGTGTATTTTGAAGCGTTGAAAAGCTCGTTAAGTCCTCTTTCTAGCCCCATTGGTTTCATTCAAATCTATTTTATATGCTGAAATGTGTGCCAATTTTACCCTCAGGGTGTCGGGAAAAAAAAGAGTTTTGGTTTTGAAAAAGTCCAAGAAGCATCGTCCAAGTTTGTCCAAGGCCTATTTTGATTCCATTTCATCATCGGGTAGCCTCGAGGGCACAAATTAAGGATAATTAATAAGTCCAAATTGGGTGTCTACAAGCACTTTTTCGGGGAGATTGCTCAGGCTCTTCTATCTGTTAGTTGCTGTTACTCTTCATTTATATCCTTCGGTTAATAGTTTTCATTCTCAATATTTTCCCATTTCCTGTTGGAAGGCTGGCGCCCGGGCTCTGGCGATTAATGACAGGAGCAAGGCCCAGGAACGAGAGATAGGGGAGTTGAAGCAGGCCCTTGTACAGAGGGAAGATGATCTGAAAGTGGCTCGGGAGACTTGCGACCTCTATCTCTCAAATTTTCAAAGGTCTGATATGGAGAGAGTGCTTGCCGAGGGACGGGGTACCAAGGCCGAAGAGGATGCCAATACTCTGAGGGTCACCCGGGCTCGGGAGGTGGAGGCCGCGAGGAACATAGGTTAAGATGAAGGCTGGGACGCAGCCAGAGTGGAATATAAAAAGCAGGTTCGGGAGATCGAGACCGAACTGTACAGAGATCGCTTCCTGGACGGACTGCGCTTCGGCTATGAAGCTCTACTGAAGAGGCTTGATCTCCCGGAAGATTCGGAACTCCGAGCCCTGCCTGAGGCGCCTCCCGAGGAGCTTGTGATGCCCGAGGAGGATGAACAGGTTCCTGATGCCGCGGGGGAGACTCTCCCCGTGGAGCAAGCCAATCCCAATACTGCTACTCCAACCGACGAGGCAATCCAACTCTCCCCTCCGCAAAATGCTTAGGATTTTTAGGTTTACTGTTTAACTGGATGGCTCCGGACTTTTGGTGTTTGCTGTTCCAGAGTTTGTAAATATTTTTTGCTGTGACAGGCGCCGAACGATTGGCCGAAGCCTGATCACTTGTAATAGTTCAAGTAGGATTTTGATTTTCAATTCACTTCTCGCTTGTGTGAATGAGTGTTTTCTTTTTTCGAGCATTGCGTGTCTTTGAAATGTTTATATGAATTTATGGTTGATGCTGGGGTGACGCTGCCCCTGCGTCGTTGAGACTTGTGGAATTTGTAAGAACAAGTTTAGACGACGCACTAACCGAAGCATTCTCCAAAACATACTTGAAGAAGTTTAGCTCAGTAAAAAGATGCTGTGGTGATGCCTCGTGCTTCGGGTGGCCGAAGCGCAGGAGTCGATTACCGAAGCCCCAGCCTTTGGCAAGGTCGGGAAGGGACCGAGTGACCTAAGCCGAAGCAAGTAAGTTGCAAATTTGATTTTCCCGTGCTCTTGCTTTGGGCTAGGGTGTCTCGGTCACTTTTTTAGGAAATTAGCTGGGAGAGACTCGTGAGGTGGGGCTGCTAGGGGATCTTAGGCTGAAGTTTTGAAGGGAAATGGCGTCGGCCATGACATCGGGATGCAGTAAATCCGAGCAGTGAGGGACTATAGGTGGGTCGGTATAAGGGGCTCGGGTGGAGGCCGAGTATCTTTAAGGCGAGCGACTGAAAGTCCGAACGACCAAGGAGGTCGGGGCGACTTGGTGAGAATTTTGTCCGAGAGAAGAATCTAGGGGAGGACATAATTCTGAAGTCGATATAAAACGGTCTGAGGGATGGCAGACCGAGTGATAAAAAGTAAACAACAGGAATAAAAGCACAAGTATTGTTAAGAAAAGAAAATTCTCATTGATACTTGGGTAGAACTGTCGTTACATAAGCAAATTTTTCCTAAAACAAAATGACTTGGAAGATAAAAGCTTGCAGGAAAAGGAAGTTGATAAGTTCTAGGCACCGAAGCTTGGCTAGCCATAGAACTTCTTCAGGTTGTTGGCATTCAAATTCTTCGCAATTGGAGAGCCATCCAGCTTCTCCAGCTTGTAATTTCCCGAGCCGAGGTGCTTGAGGACTCGGTAGGGACCTTCCCAATTAGGCATTATCTTTCTTTTCTTGGATTTCTCTATCACTTTCTTCCAGACAAGGTCATCGGGTTTGAATGACCTAAGGCAGACGCTACGGTTGTAGCCCTTAGCAACCTCCTGCTGATATGATGCGAGTTTAATCCTTGCATTTTCATGTTCCTCCTCGGCCAAGTCGAGGTCTGAGGCGATGGTGTCGTTATTCACCGACTCGTCAAAGTTTTCAGTTCGAATTGTTGGAAGCCCGACTTGGAGGGGAATAACAGATTCCATGCCGAATGCCTAGGAGAAAGGAGTGCGACCTGTGGAACGCCGTGGGGTTGTTCGGTAGCCCCAGAGTACCCAGGGCAGCTTTTCGGCCCATTTGCCCCGGCGCGACTCGAGTCGGCGTTTTAGCCTGGAAGATATTGCCCTGTTTGTAGCCTCGGCCTGCCCATTGCCCTGGGGGTAGCCCGGAGTGGAAGTGTCCGATTTGATGCCGTACTCGTCTAAAAGGGCCCGATATTTCTGCCTGATGAACTGCCTCCCGTTGTCTGTGATGATGGCGAAGGGTACACCGAAGCGAGAGATGATATTTCGCCAGACGAAGCGAATGACGTCGGTTTCTTCGATGGTGACCATGGGCTCGGCCTCGACCCATTTGGAGAAATAATTTGTGGCGGTTAAGAGGAATTTGAATCCACCGGGAGCAAATCGGGAGTTTGCCGACGATATCCATTCCCCACTGCGAGAATGGCCATGGGCTGGTGAGAGGGCTGAGGTCACGGGCCAGTTGGTGGATGATGGGAGAGAACATTTGACACTTCCGACAGTGCTTGACAAACTCTTCGGAATCATGCTTCATTGTTGACCACCAATAACCTTGAGTAAGGGCTCGGTGCGCGAGGGAACGTCCGCCGGAATGACAGCCGCTGTCCCCGGCATGGAGCTCTTCAATGATGCCAGGAACTTGGTGGGGGTGTGCAACCAATAAGTAGGGGCCAGTGAACGACCTTCGGTAAAGCTTACCGTTGGGATTGAGCTAGAAGAGGGTGACCTTGTTGCGCAGTCAGTGAGCATCCTTCTTATCAGTGGGAAGGATATCATCTCGTAGGTAGCCGATGATTTCGTCCATCCAGCTCGGGCCGAGCTCTATGTTGATTACCTTGTGGCTCAATGCTTCAAGTTCAAAATTGGGCTTGTCAATGGAGCCGAAGGAGATAGAGCGGTGCCCCGAGAAGGAGCATGCCGAAGCGAGCCCTGCCAGGGCGTCGGCGTGGGCATTCTGTTCCCTGGAGGAATGTTCAACTCGAATAGCTTTGAAGTTCTTGATGAGTCAGACGGTAGGGCTGAGGTAAGTACGCATTCTATAGTCCCGAGCTTCGTATTCTTCCGACAGCTGGTTGACCACTAATTGGGAGTGACTATATACGACGAGCTCTTCGATGCCAAGGGCTTCGGCGGTTTTGAGCCCGAAGATTAAGGCTTCGTACTCGGTCTCGTTATTGGAGATGGGAAAGGTGATGGAGAGGGAGCTTTCGTGCAGAACGCCGAAGGGGGAGAGGAGCACGACCCCAGCCCCTGCACCTCGGCTGTTGGAAGTGCCATCGACATACATCTTCCAGACATCACCATGAAAAAGTTTCCAGGCAGTGCTAGGGTTTGCTTAGAGAATGGCTTCGAGACGGGAAGTCGGAGTCGAGGCGAGGATGTCGGCTGGTGTAAGCTCGGCGATGAAGTCGGCGAGGACCTGAGCTTTGATCGTTGTCCGAGGCTGGAAGTGGATTTCATAGTTTGCAAGCTCGACAGACCAATGAGAGATTCTGTTTGAAAGGTCGGCCTTCCTGAGAAGGGATTTGAGAGGGTACTCAGTAAGGACGAAGATTTGGTGGGACTGGAAATATGGGGCGAGCTTCTGAGAGGCTGAGACGAGGGCGAGAACAAGTTTTTCCAATGGTAGATAACGTGTCTTGGCCGGAGTCATTGTCTTACTAGAGTAGTAGATGGGCTGGTGGTCCCGTCCTTCCTATCGGACGAGCACCGAGCTTATGGCATGCGGAGAGACGGCTAGGTGCAAGAACAGGTCCTCCTGGTCCCGAGGCGTTACGAGGAGCGGGGCCTCGGAGAGGTATGTCTTCAACTGCTGGAGAGCTCGATCACAGTCTTCTGTCCAATTGAAGCTTCGGGCGACTGCCCTTCAGGAGGGCGAAGAATGGCTGACATTTGTCAGAGGAGCGACTGATGAAGCGATTCAGGGCAGTGGCCATGCCTGTTAGGCATTGAACATCCCTCTTGTTATGAGGAGCCGAGAGTTTCTCAATAGCGAGGAGCTGGGTGGGGTCGGCTTCAATACCGCGTTGGGAGAAGAGGTGACCGAGAAATTTACCGGAGCTGACACTGAAGGCGCACTTCTCGGCATTGAGGCGAAGTTTATGCTTTTTGAGAATCTCAAAGGCTTCGGCGAGGTGGATCAGGTGATCACCGACTAGCATGCTTTTGACCACCATGTCGTCAATGTAAGCCATCATCGTGTCTCCTAGTAAACGCTCGAACATCTTGGTTATCATTTGTTGGAAGGTTGCCCCAGCGTATTCAGACCGAAGGGCATAATGAGATATCCGAAGATTCCGTGGGGGGTGATGAAGGCCGTGTTTTCGAAGTCTTCTTCGCTCATGGCAATCTGATGGTAGCCCCGGTAGGCATCCATAAAACTGAGTCGGTCATGGCCGGCCGTTGCGTCGACGAGCTGGTCGATCCGCAAAAGGGGGAAGAAGTCCTTCGGGCAGGCGTCATTGAGATTGGAAAAATCAATGTAGACCCGCCACTTGCCATTTTTCTTTTTGACCACCACGGTGTTGGCCAACCACTTGGGGTATTGAACTTCTCGGATGGCCTTGGCATTTAGGAGCCAGTTGACCTCTTCAATGACAGCTTCGGAGTGGACCGGGGAGGATCGCCTTGCTTTTTGTACGACTGGGCGTTTGGCTCGGTCAATGTTGAGCTCGTGGCAGATGAATTTGGGGTCAACCCCGGGCATCTCATAGGGAGTCCATGCGAAAACCTCGATGTTGATTTTGAGGAAATCCACCATGTCGTTCTGCTCGGTGTCACTAAGTGAGGAACTGACAAGGAAGAAACGAGAACCGTCGTCGGTAATGGGGATGGTGATAAGGTCTTCGACTGCTTTCTCATCGGCTGGCCTTCCGACGTCTTGCAAAACTGGGGCTTCGGGTACTTCAATAAGGTTGACCCGGGAAGTCTGCTTACTCCTTCGGACGCCGTTGACATAACATCTTTTGGCCGCGGTTTGATCGCCATATAAGTCTTCCTGGTGTCCATTAGCACCTATGAAGCGGACCACCTGGTGATAAGTAGAGGCGATAGCCTTTAGCTTATGGAGCCAGGTGCGCCCGACAATTGCGTTGTAAGGGCTATGAGCATCGACCACCACAAACTCCATATTAAGGACGACCGAGCCTGCGCGGACGGGAGAGTGAGAATGCCGAGGGGCGACACCGGGGCCCCATTGAACCTGATGAGGGGGACTTCAGATGGACGGAGGTCGGTATCTGAAAGCTTCAGGTCCTCGAACAGAGAGTAGTACATGACCTCGGCCGAGCTGCCTTGGTCCACGAGGACGCGCCAGACGTTAAAGGCTCTGATGCGTAGCGTCACCATGAGGGCGTCGTTGTGTGGGAGCTGGACACGGTCGAGGTCTCTTTCGGTAAAGGTGATGGTCCATTTGGCACCGTCGTCGGTTCGGGCACGCTTGGGCTCGGGACCGACTAGCATAACTTGTTTGGAAGAGGAAGCGTCATTTAGCTCGACGCGGATGATGCGAGCGGCCTCGAAATTCAGAGGGCTGTGGATCACATGGATGGTTTAAATCTCTTCTTCGGTGTGGGTCTCGGCGCGCTGTGTCCGAGCCCTTGTCTTCTCATGATCGATCAAGTTACCGAGATGGTCTCCGGCGACAAGCTGCTCCAAATAAGCCTTGAAAGGCTTGCAAGCGATGGTAAAATGACCTTGTTCATTGTGATAACTACATCGGACGATGGGGTTCTTGATTTTCCCGTTCTCGGTATCGAGTTTTTGGTTTGGGAAGGAGAAGAAAGGCTGATCCTTCACTTGGTCGATAATCTGGTAGATGGGAATGGTAAAGATGATTTTTTCGGCATTGAATTCACCTGGCTTCGGTCCCTTCCTCGGGGACTGTTTGATATTGTTGACCTGCTTTTTTGGGGTTGAAACAGGCACGGGAGCCGGAGAAGTTGCCGAGGCGGACGCTGTCTTTGAGCCCGTGGGCTTCCCGATGCTCCTCTCAGCTTTGGACTTGATGAGCTGGGATCAGCTCTCGATACAAGTCATGAGGTCTTTCATGGAGTTGGGCTTGTGGCGGGCGAGGTCGTCATAGACCTGCTCGTCCTGGGAAGTGAGAC
>JAOTQK010058863.1:0-12393 GCA_025642025.1 Rhododendron ferrugineum | reverse complement strand
CATGTACCGGTACTGGGCAAAGGCCAGTACCGGTTCATGCACATCAGAACATGAATTTTTGCAACGGTCACCGGATCGAACCCCACTTGCTACCAACACTTCCAAACATCAATATAACATCAAAACTAACATTGTACTATACTCCGAGAGCCCAATACTCAACTGGATACGTATATCCGCACACTCCCACAAACATACGAACAACTTTTCTAATAATACGATTTCTTTACGCAATAAACAAATTCCAAAATTAAAATTAATTTTGCGAGTCTCTACAGCAAGGGTATTGTAGACGCGGAGGTGGAGTCCA
Organism: Rhododendron ferrugineum; assembly: GCA_025642025.1. Taxonomy (NCBI): domain Eukaryota; kingdom Viridiplantae; phylum Streptophyta; class Magnoliopsida; order Ericales; family Ericaceae; genus Rhododendron; species Rhododendron ferrugineum. Next base: position 12,083 of record JAOTQK010058863.1, on the reverse strand, counting down.
CGGAGGTTCCGCTAGAGTTCCGAGAGGAGGATGTGTTGTTTAGACCGGCGGCGACATCTTCAAGCCATAGGCCGATCACAAAGCATGACGTCGCCGAGCACTTGAGTGACGAAATGTTGGCGAAGTTGCTCGAAGATAACCCCGCCATCGGGCTGTATGTGCTGCAGGCCAAAGAAGATCGGGCGAGGGCGATTGAGGCCTCAGAGGCGGCGGAGCGGGCCGAGAGAGAACAAAAGGAGAGAGAGGAGGCCCTGAGAGATATGGAGGCTAATGAGAGGGCCGGAGATGAGGCACAGGGGCCCAGGGTGATGGCTGTAGCAAAGGCCGGGAGGTTGAGACGACCTGCTTTTTCAGCAGAGGCATACATGCCTCCTACACCACACTTGTTCGTGGCTTCAGGCTTTGCACCCTACGTGCCACAACGGACAGAGAACGATGACGAGCTCGTACTGAGAGACCCTACAACACACATCTCGATGACTTGGGCTGAGGTATCTTCTTGAAAAACACCCTTTGTACTTTAATTTCGTACTTATTCTTATATGTTGATCTGAAAGAAGAACATGAAACATCCTTGATTGAACCTTCATACTGAAGCTTGCATGGTAAACCGAACATGTAGTAACTGGAATTAACCACCTGCTTGCATACTGCATTGATTACTTGGAACTTGAAAATGAAAGCCATGTAAACTGATATATTTCCCCGTTGTTCGTTTTCGTGCTTTGAAACATGAGAGAGAGACACAGAGAGATATCTGCGGCTTCAGAGGCGCGTGCAACTCCCTTGCTTTGTATGAGGGCCTACCAGAAAGGGTTAGGGAGCTTTGTATGAGGGCAAAGTTTGAGTGGGCCAGTGAGAGGTGGACCACCAGAGATGTCGTGGGAGATAGCCGTGGTGGACGCGCAGGGTAACCCGGGAGAGGTACACTTGGCACCTGCTAGAGCTGAGCCAGAACCGGTGACCGTTCAGGTAAACCTAGTTTCCATTCTTGCCTTTGCACAATAATTGACTTGTCTGAATTGATTAATAACCCCAATTTGTACACAGGTGCCCGTGGAGTGGGTAAACGAGGCCGTCGGTCGTATGCTTGCATTGGAGAATCTAGTAAGGAGAGCGGCGAGCGGCATACCCCTGGAGATACGTTATCCAGTACCGACTCCACCACCGGCTCGGCGAGCTGCTGCTCAGAGTTCTCAGTTATTTCTTTCAAAAAATGCTATACTCTTGCACCCAATATCCGATACGTGCACCTGTTTTCCATACATTCCTTGATAGTTGATAGATAGCTTTGATAATGGTTAGATAGCTTTTGATAGAATGTACTTGCTTTCAAACATTTGATATACAATATGCACAATGTATACTAATGCTTAATTGAATTGACAATGCAGGACCAGGGAAGGGCGGTCCCAAGGAGGAAGAGCGTGCGAGACCCTCCTCAAAAGGAGATGGCAGTAAGGGACTCAGCACCTCCGGCCACTACACAGCGACAGACAAGGGGTACACGACAGACGGCCAGAGACTCGCAGGCAGCCAGACGGGCTGTGGCACGCGCCGAGGAGCGGTACCAAATCAAAATGCGCGAAAAGCCAATACAAAAGGAGCCAGTCCGTAAGAAGCGGCTGATCTTGCAGGAGAGCGAGGAGGAAGAAGAGGAAGGAGATGGAAAGGGAGAAGAGGAGGAAGGAGGAGAGGAGCAGCCGGACGAGGAGCGCTCGTCTACCAGCAGCGGCTCTGATGACTCCGTCGACGATCCTGGGTATAGGAAAGAACCCGGGGAGGATAGTGGCGACGACGACGATTGGCTCGTGGAGCGCTGAGGGCTACCATTGAGCCTCCTTTTACTTTTTGTTCATGACTTTTGATTTCGGGCCTGCGTGCCCAAGTAGATAGCTTTTGACAGCGAGCCTGCACGCTCTTGACTTGTGGGCGAGTGTGCCCTAACCGATACATTGCTTTCGATTGGCCAAAGTGCCACAGATACTGTAGTTTCTCTTTGTTTTGGGATGGATAAGATATGGTAGTCTATAAAATTTGCATTTTCGTGATTCATTTACTCTTGTAAGGTTGCAAACAAGAATAAACACACAACGTTGATACCAAACCTGCATTGACAACATACCGAGACAGCTTACAGACACACATATATGAGCCGGAAAGACCAGCTTGAATGAAAAGTGGATATAAATCCTAGGATACGAGGATACGGGAAAAATATTGAAATTTTAGCCATTAATAGGCCAAAACTCAAAACATTTCAAACCGGACAAAACTGGGACTTTCGAAAAAGTACATGTAAGATGACCTGTACAAATTGAAAGATTTGAAGAAAACTAGCCGAAATGAAATTTAGACCGAAAATCGCCCAAAACTTCACAAAAATGGATACGAAACGCAAAACATGACTCGATTATGTCCCGGACTGAAACCGACACCCCCGTACAGTCACATTAGGTCCATATGACCTACACGGCATGACAAAGCTTGGCTAAAACCTTTCAAATGAGATTCGACCTCCCGAAACCCCACTTTGAACTTGAAACGGGCCGCCGAGGGTCCAAAATCTTCGTTGAACGTGATATTTTGAATCCGATGCTTGGACATAGTCACACATACCCATAATGACTTGTAGGAACCATCACAAGTATCAAAAGTCCCCTGGAATCAAAAGTGACCAAATCAGATCAGTAGCTACTGCAAACTGTCAAAATTGCAGACAAACCCTCGCGTGAGAGTGTGGGACCATCGCGCGAGGGATAATCTCTCGCGCGAGAGGGTGACTATGTCGCGCGACAGACATACCCTGCTAGGCTGCCTTTGTTTGACCAGAACACTCTTCTAAGGCACAACAAGCCTTGTCATCTCCCCAAACGTCCTGTAGTCTGTACTGAAGCTACAGGGGGTGACGTCCTTGCATGCAAAGGTGGCGGGACACCAATGCCTTAATCCTATCCTCTGGCACAGAAATCGAGGACAATATTTCTAAAATTTTGCCTATAAGAAGAAGGCATTTAGGAGCATTGTAGGGCATATCCTCCATTTTGAACCAAAATACCCCTCCTCCACACACAATGGAAGATTCGTTAACTGAAGTACTCGATCCTTGGCTAATGAGGGCTGAAACCATTGATTGGGCGAGTCCTCGGTCTCGATGTCTATCCTCAATTCGCGACCTTCGATTCAGAAGACCATGTGTTGCTCTCCTCGAAGCTGCATTGGCCTTCAGGGACCCGACTGTGCACGTCTTCCGATTTTATCAAAACGAGATGTGCCCAACCATGGAAGAATTCCAAGCGTACGTCCCAGGCTTTGCCAACCTAAACGTCCTTGCAGTTCCACCATTTCAAGAAGACATGGAGCAGATTCTACGGACTAAACTCAACATACCCGAGGAACTGACGGCAAGCATTATCCAGAATGGTGAACTCAACGTCATTCGTTTGATTGAGCTGTACGGTCCCGAGGGAGCCCTGGGAGATTATGTAGGGGAAGTCCACAGACGCTTCGTATTGTCCATATGCGCGCTGGCTGCTTATATGCCGATTCCTGTCGATGGAAGGGTGAGTCCCAAACTGGTGAGCATGGCCTTACAAATGGACGCCCGAAAAAATATCATGCCCGTGGTTGGCTTAGATATGGTGAAGCTCGACCAACCAAATTCATTCAGCGGATGTCCTATTCTGCTCCAGGTAGGTTCTCACTCAACTCACCTTTTGCACTTTCGTTTCTACCCCGACACTCAGGATGTATCTGGTTTCTGACTTGTTTTCTACTTTCGTTCAGCTCTGGCTGTCAGACAAGGTGGGAGTTTTGGAAGCACCACAGGCTGGCTTTGAAGACTCCCCCAGGCTCTTGATTGAAAGACCGATGCTATTTCCTGAGTTGATGGTGGAGGATTGGTTCGCGTTTTTGAGCGACATGTACCCTGAAGACATAGTCTGGAGGTGCCCTTGGCTGAACCTTTCGGAAATGACAATCAATTCGGCTGGATTCAGCAGAGTGGTAATCGTTGGCTTAACAAGCTTCACCTTTTATATTCCAGGGCGCACGCTCCGTCAACTCGGGAGAAACCAGGGAAATAAACGCTATGGTGCAGAAGACTTCGAAACCCCTGTATTTGATGCGTGGAATCTGCACTGCTATAAGTGTAACTGGAATAACAGGGATTTGAAAGAACCGGTTCCGGGCTTCAAGACATGGCTGGAAAGCCGCTATGTGAAATGGCTTCATGCTGAAGTTGTAGCAAGGTTAAGGGGATTTTTCTGAGATCCCGACACAATCCAAGTTTGTAATGAAAATAAGTTCAAGAGCCGTTGGGCTTCCGAACATTTTCTTTTGCCTTTGTTGTATGCTTTTAACCTGCTGTATGGCTCTTAAGCCTGGCATGTTTAATAAAAGAACGTCCCATTTCGTGTCACAAGGCAGAAACAATGTCATAAAAAATCACTTGAAATCCCTCGCGCGACCAAGCCACTCCATTGCGCGATGCCTACTTTCTCGCGCGATTATACCACTCCATCGCGCGACGGTCCCATCCCTGAGACAGCCACCAACTTGGATTTATTCAAAAAGTGAGAAGTGGCAGGCTTAGTCACCAGTCTTGGCCGTCCCTGACATAGCATCCCTGGGATGTTTCAATTATATATGCTTGCATAGGAGGACACCTTGGCAAGACCTTTTTTTTTGAAAAGGGATAGATATTTGGCAAACATTAGCTATAAAGGGACAATGCCTCTGCAAGCTTAAAACATGTACTCAAAGACAAGATTCATCCGCCACCAGCAAATGGCAAACCCTCTACCAACACTAATCAGCCCCTGGCTAGAAGCATTTGTTGCAAGCGACTGGTTATCTTTCCGATCCCATGGGCTGGCTACTTTTTGCTTCCTTCGAAGTGTAAGGCTCCATCCTGAAATCCTGACCGCGGCATCGCAGTTCTGGGACCTAGATGTTCACGTGTTCAGATTCGGGGACAACGAGCTGTGCCCGACCGTGGAGGAGTTCCAAGCATACCTCCAAGGCGTCGCTTCAATCGTGATCGTCATGCCACCATACAGGAAAAGCATGTCAAAACTTCTGAAAACAAGCTTGAACATTTCAAATGGAGCAGCAGAGGGTCTGCTAAGCGGCGGGCAAATAAACATCATGCGCCTGATGGAATGGTACGGGCCGGAGGGTGATACCAAGGACACCGCCATGCAAGCCCGACGCTGGTTTTCTCTGGTAATCTGTGTGCTTGCTACATACGTGCTGGTATCTCCAGATGGACGATTCAACCCCTCTCTGGTGAGCGTGGCCACCCAGTTAGGTGCACGAAGAAATGCGGCGCCAATGGTTCTTGTAGAAACGCTCATGTGCTTGGATTTGGTCGCTACCGGCCAAACAAACATTTTCAGCGGCAGTCCAATCCTTTTGCAGGTAAACTCACTCAGCTCACCTTTTCCGGTTTTCACACGTTCTGATTTTACCTCAACTCTCGGCTGAAGCTATATATAGGAGCTACTCACTTGTTTTCCGCTCAAGTTTTATATGGCTCCTTACTTGTCTTTTCGCTCATTTAGCTATGGCAATCAGACAAACTGGGGCTGATTACGGCTCCAGAGGCGATCTGGCCTCATTTGCCGGGCCGAATGCACCAACGGGAAATGATCTACCCAGGAATGACCGAGGAAGAATGGTTCATATTCCTGCAACAAATGTCGCCAAATGAGATTATCTGGAGGCACAAAGCGCTGAACATTCCAGACATGGCCCTGAACTTTGCATGTTGTGAGAGGATGGTGATTGCTGGGCTATCGAGTTTCACATTCTATATTCTAGGACGCATCCTTCGTCAACTAGGTATGGACCAGGGTCTGCACCGAGCTGGGATAGAGGACTTCCAAATTCCTGCGTTTACTGCCCAACATCTGACCGGGTATGAGCACAACTGGGGTTCGAGACAACTTGGCGAAGCGGACCCTGCTTTTAGCACAGAACTCAAGCAACGCTACAAAGCATGGCTAAGAAAAGAAGTAGCAAAACGACAAGACCTAGGATAAATCCAGACAAGACTCCAATGATCTAGAATAAACTGTGTGCCCATTAGGGCCTCTAGCATTTCTAACTATTTTTATGCTTAACTTTTGTTTCAAAAGACTTACTCAGCCTATGTAATAGAAGTAATGGTTTGAATAAAACCAAAAGACTAAGAACTTTCCCCTTTTGGTTCAAACGTTGACTATCACACCACCCTAAATGGGAATGCACTCCGAAGCAAGAAACCTTGGATCAAGTTGACAGCATATGACCGAATCTCACAGAGAGACTGCCTACGTATCCTTTTTCAAGGAATCAGGTCAAAACGTAGTTCAAGCAAAGGTTCGCTCGAGTATTTTAGCTCTCCTTTTACGCTCTAAATTTTGCCTAGAACTGCCCTTCCAAGTTTTCAGTCTAGCGAGCTTTGACTGCCTATTTATTTTTGCTTAGACTGCCTTCTCAGGTTTCAGTCTAACAGGCTTGCTCTAATTTTTGCTTGGCACCGCCCACCCTTGTTGTTTTCGGCCCAACGAGCTTCTCTCAGGGATAGTAACGTTTGAGTTGATCCAAGTTGACCAGAGTGCTGAACTCGTTGCCGTCAAGGTCGATGAGCTGAGCTGCCCCGCCCGAGAGGATGGTCTTGATGATGAACGGTCCCGAGCGCTTCGGACGGAACTTTCCTCGAATATCAAAGACTGAAGCTCGGATTTCGTTAGTAACCATATCCCCTTCAACTAAATCCCGAGACTTTACATTTTTGTTGAATGCCCGAGCAATCCTTCGCTGAACTAGGGAAAAGGGGGTTGCCCCTGTTGATGTTCGAATCGACGTTCGATACCCCCAAAGAGCTAGAGGTAGCTGTTCATGCCAGTCCCTGGCGGACTCAGCAGATTTCTTGATAATTTTTCGACATTCTTGTTTGCTGCTTCGACTGTGCCATTCATCTGAGGACGATAGGTTGTTGAGTGATGGATCTGAATATTGAATTCTTCGAAGAGCTCCAGAACTCTGCCTTTAAAGTGAGACCCATTGTCTGACACAAATGCCTGCGGGACTCCATACCGATAGATGATGTTCTTTCTGATGAACTGAGCGACCTGAACCGCCGTTAGAGTTTTGTAAGACTCAGCCTCCACCCACTTGGTGAAATAATCTATTGCCACCAGAATGAACCGATGACCATTCAAAGCAGACGGCCTGATCATGCCGATAACGTCGATGCCCCACACAGAGAAAGGCCAAGGCGATGCCATGCCGAATAAATTAGACGGGGGAACATGCATGAGATTGGCATGGATCTGGCACTTATGACAATGGCGCACATAATCCACACACTGCGATTCCATAGTAGACCAAAAGTAACCCTGTCGCAGGATTTTCCTGGCGAGCATGACGCCACTCATGTGAGGGCCACAAATTCCCTCATGAATTTCTTCCATTATTCGAGCGGCCTCCGCACCGTTGACACAGAGTTTGTGCATTCCACAATGAGATCTCCTGTATAGCTTCCCTCCGCAAATGATGTATTGAGCTACCAACCTTCGCAAGGCGGTTCGATCCTTTTTTGTGGCCTCGGCCGGATATATCCCACTCTCTACAAAATTCCATATATCATGATACCAGGGTAGGCCATCATCGACATCATCAATGGCATTGACATATTGAAATGCAGGTATGTCCCGCTGTTCGATCAGGATAGGACGGAGCTTAACACCCGAGGGAGCTCTACCATGGAAGCCAAAGTCGCCAAAGCATCAGCAAACTGATTTTTCAGACGGGGAATGTGTGTAAAGGTCACCTTGTTAAACCGTGGAATAAGATCTTCCAAGTCTTGATGATAAGGTTTCAACTTTTCTTCACGAACTTTCCAGTCTCCGTTGGCCTGTGATATGACAATATTTGAATCACCGATGACTTCGAGCTTTTCGACCCCGAGAGTGAGAGCAGCCTCCATGCCAACAATACAGGCCTCATATTCTGCTTGGTTATTTGTGACATCGAAATTCAACTTGAAAGCAAGCGGAATATGAGAGCCATCGGGCGTTATCAACAAAACTCCGATTCCATAACCTTTCTGATTGGCCGCTCCATCAAAGTAGAGAGTCCACACGTCTTTGACCACTGTTAACACTTCCTCATCCGTAAACACAAAGTCGGCATCTTCCGACCCATCAACAGGGTGATCTGCCAAAAACTCCGCAACGGCACGCCCCTTGACAGACTTTCTCGTGATGTACTCGAGATCAAACTCAGCCAATAAGAGCAACCAACGTGCTAACTTACCAGTAAGTGCAGGTTTCTCAAACAGATACTTGAGGGGATCCATCCGAGAAATCAGCTTCACTGGATAAGCCAGCATGTAGTGTTTCAACTTTTTAGAAGCCCAAACAAGAGCCCAACAAGTCTTCTCTAGAGCAGTGTAGCGCTCTTCACAACCAACCATCTTCTTACTTAAGTAGTAAATGGCCTTCTCGACACCCTTATCTCCTTCCTGAGCCAACAAGCATCCCATGGACGAAGGGTTTACAGACAAGTACAAAATCAAGGGCTTCCCCAGTACTAGTGGCATTAAGACCGGAGGGTTCTGCAAGTAGTTCTGAATAGACGAGAAAGCCGCTTGGCACTTATCTGTCCATACAAACGGGGTGTCCTTCTTAAGTAGACGAAACATTGGCTCGCAAGTTTAAGTCAACTTGGCGATGAATCTGCTGATGAACTGAACTTTTCCCAAAAAGCTCCGCACTCCCTTTTCAGACTCTGGTGGCTTCATCTCTAACACAGCCTTAATATCGGAGGGATCGACCTCAATTCCATGAGAAGTAATCATGAAACCGAGCATCTTTCCCGCTGTAACCCCGAAGGTGCATTTCTGCGGATTGAGACGCATGCGAAACTTACGGAGCCTCTCGAAGAACTTTCTAAGCACAGAGATGTGGCCTTCTCGAGTTTTGGATTCGGCGATCATATCGCAACATAAACCTCCACCTCCTTGTGCATCATGTCGTGCAAGATCGTCGTTGCAGCCCTCTGATAGGTAGGACCGGCATTCTTTAAACCAAACGGCATGACCAAGTAGCAGTAAGTCCCCCATTCAGTGATGAACGTGGTTTTCTCACGGTCCTCTGGGGCCATAAGAATCTGATTGTAGCCCGAAAAGCCGTCCATGAACGAAAGCAAAGCATGCCCCGCAGTATTGTCCACAAGCACATCGATGTGTGGCAAGGGAAAATCGTCTTTAGGGCTTGCTTTGTTCAAATCCCTGAAATCGACGCAAACTTGAATTTGTCCATTCTTTTTGGGAACCGGAACAATGTTGGCCACCCAAGTGGGGTATTGAGAAACCATGAGAAAACCAGCGTCAATCTGCTTAGTGACCTCCTCCTTGATCTTCTACACCCAATCCGCCCTCATCCTTCTAAGCTTCTGTTTCACAGGTTTAGCATCCGGCAGCAAGGGGATGCGATGCTCCACAATCTCGGGATCAATGCCCGGCATGTCTTGGTGAGACCATGCAAAGACATCACTAAACTCAGTGAGCAGTTCTTTGAAACCACGGTGCTCCTCTGTTGAAGCGTGGAGCCCACTTGAACCATCCAGGGATCGCTCTCATCTTTTAAGTTTATAGAAACTACTTCTTTTAGAGGCTAAGCATGCCTTTCATCTTCCCTCTCGATGAGGGCACGGATTTCCATGGGAATGTCCCCACCGAAATCCATCCCTTCATCGTTGGGGTCTACACAGTTTATATAAAGATCATTGAAGTAGTCAAAAGATTCCTCTTTCATTTCATAAGACCCTAGAGGGTCGCTAAGTACAAGAGAATCAAACTTGAAATAAAAGCTATGACGTGGAGGGCCGAGAGGCACAAACTCCGACTCAGAGCTAGACTTAGACGACTCCACAGACTCTGTATCAGACTCAGACTCAGATGTGTCATCAATGCAAGTTAGGCGCGGTTTGAAAATGCAATTTTTAAGGCTACCCTTGGCTTCTGAGATAAGAGAGGTAGGATCCTCAAGGACATCAGGTCCGAGCATGCGCACTTTGGCCTCTTCGGCTTCCTTGGCCAAACCCACTTGGGAAAACTCATGGAACAGCAGCTCCAAACACCCTGATCAAACGATCCCAGCCAGTCAGTCTTCAGCTTTGGTTGATTAAGCTTCCTCTTGAATTCTGTCATTGCTGGCTCTTCCTCGCTATCTGACCAGGTGCCATCAGCGAACACTTCAAAACCAGGCAACATCTCCCCGGTTTCTGGATTGACAAACGGCTCAGGCTGTCCAGTGTAAGGCGTGCTCCCTGCTTCACGGACAAAGTAACTATCGGGATCACCAAAGAGGGTTCGAGGTTTTCCCGTACATTTCCTCCTTTTGGCGTCTTTGGCAGAGGCTGTGTACCCCAAACCAGAGCGGCCTTCACAAAAAGGAAAGGTAGGGAACTCAGGGATCCCTTGTTGGCGAATTCCCAGTCCCAGACCAGGCATATAGGACATTCTCCTCATGATGTCTATTGCAACAGAGCTTACGATGAAGTCACCATCCACATTGATAGCTAGGACAGTACTAGATGTATCAAAGGAGAAGCCTCCAAGATCAACGTCCTCCTCGCCATGCATAATTCCGAGGATAGGAGTTCCATCTTCCTTGAGCGGGCGAATGCCTGAGTCCCCGCAAATTATCAGTGTACCGGTGGGAAGTCCCAGCATGACTTTCTGATGGAGAGTAGATGGTACAACCATGATATCCGGACAATGAAGCCATGGCCTGCCGAGCAGCAGGTTGAAAGTTGCAGGAATGTCGACAACATGGAACTCGACATCCATTTCGAAACCCTCAGCATCAAGCTTGAGCATCAGGGTGCCCTCGACCACACGACGTGTGCTGTCATATGCCTTAACAGCTAGATTCGAATGTGAAAAGTTCTTTTTGGCCAGCCCTAGACGATAATCCACCCTCATGGGGCAAACATTGATAGCCGAGCCGTTATTAATGAGAACAGTAGGGACTCAGAGTCCTCGGCGTTTGACGGTGATATGCAAAGGGCGGTTGTGATCAACCCCTTCAACGGGCAAGTTCTTGTCAGTGAAGACAACGATGTGCTTTGAGGTAGGAGGGAGAATGAGGGACACCATTGCCTCCGGAGTTACATCAACAGGAATCTCTAGGCGAGAGAGAGCATGGCACAGTTTCTGACGGTGCTCGCGGGAGGAACAGATCAGCCCCCAAATTGATATAGCAGCGGGAATCCACTCTAACTGTCTTTGCACAACATCCACATTCGTGGAACCTGCTGGTTGCCTCCGGCAGTGCAGACCTCGAAAAGCTTACAAGCTCGTTTCTCTGGTTAGTAGGGTTGGACGAATTTCCAGGTTGCAGATTAGTAGGCTGAAATACCCGTCCACTCCTAGTAACGTTGTGAACGTTCCCCGAAGAAGGCACAACTTGAGGGTCTTCATTTATGTCCCAGAGATTGGCGGGGACTTCTCCCAGTTTGCGCTTTCCTTTGTCAGTGGCTGAGGTAGCGACTACTGGCACTTCCATCTCCAATCCCAGATCCTCTGCCAAGTCCTTCATTAGTAGCGAGTCCCAGAAGTTCAAATCCTTATCAGTAGCCACCTCAACCACAGGTTCGAGATTGTTAACATAAGGAACATCCCAAAGGCCACCATCAGCTAAAGAGCGATTGACTATCCAAATTTCGGGTCCAACTTGAATATTAACTACCTCGTCGACATCCCAAAGATCGGGAGGCGGGACAAGATCCGTGACCATGATGCTGCAGTCCCTATTACTAGGATAGGGAATATCCGGGCGTGGAGAATCTTCGTTAACGATGTAAGAACAGGGGTAATGATCAGTCTCACAGACTGAGTCAAAGACTGAGTTGAAAGTGGAAATATGATCCCCTAGCGCACGGGAGTCATCTTGTGCCAGCTCGTCCTCTGCGTAATGTATCATGTAGTCTGGCATGGCATAGCCTTGAAGGGGATTAGGATCTACATCCATGGGAGCTTGCCAAGTTGGCTCAGGGTCCCAATAGTATTCTTCTTCCGGAGCGACAGG